>JARQSV010000133.1:96888-113252 GCA_030142285.1 Calameuta idolon
AGAGAGAGAGAGATAGAGAGAGAGAGAGAGAGAGAGAGAGAGAGAGAGAGAGAGAGAGAGAGAGAGTGAGAGAGGGGCGAGGTATGGGGAGACCTTGACTCTGCTTTTGCTTCTTCTTCTTCTTCTTCTTCATCATTATCCCAATCTTCTCTACCCCATACACTTCATCCTCCAGCTTTTCTTCCTCCTCGCCTTATTCATCCAGCAGCACCTCACACACAAAAGAGCAACGGACGAGCAATGCCCGCTTCCATATATCAGTTGACGCGTAACAGAGTATCCTTACAGCACAGTGTATTATCGCTAACCCTGAGCTTACTAAAGTTGGAATATCATAAGTCCTGTATGTTAAAAGTAGGAGAGGGGTGGAGTCGGTTGCATATTATTTATATGCAATATTGAGGACCGGGGCAAGTATGGCGTTAGGCATACAAGGTAGATCTGTGATCACTTTGAAAATTCTGTGGATGCAAGTTCGAATGATTTTTATCGATAACAAAATGTATGACGACCGTGTACCAGATCTAATTTAAAGTCAAGTGTTTCAGAAAACTGGCTAGATTCGGTCTGTTGAGTCGATCATGATCGATTTATTGATTGGGCATCGATCGCAGATGTTGACAAAGAATAATGGAAGCCTAATTTTCGGAGTGATCGTTATCGATCAGGTTCTAGAAGATATAACGGGTGACAAGGAAAACGACGGATTGGACGTATTAGGCGAAAAAAGAAAGATAGTGGAAAAAAAGGTTGGTGAAATATATTCAAGCGAACCACCAAACTGTTAATGGCGATCGACAGGCATTACCGTGGGAGGTCGACGCGAGCCAAAGTTACTCAAGCGCGAAATCAGCCTAATCGATTCTCTTCGAGTCATACGGTGTCTCGCTCTTGAATGACCAAAGGAAACGAAATGTCGTGACTCTAGAGCGGCGTCCCTAAACTCACGTCCGGATGATTTCACGTCGGGGTTTCTTTCCACCTGTCAAATCTTTCTTCTGTTCTATATGGAGATTCCTATATACTGAATATCATGTAGGTATTAGCTAATTCCTTTCGAGAATCATATATATATATATACACACACACACACACACACACACATGCACACACACATATAGGCATATAAAAGATAATATATGCCATCAGCTGCTAATGGCAGGAAAAAGAATATAAAAATTCCGCAAAGATACACCAGTAGTCGCAGAAAGGACCATAAGACAATTTAAAAAATTTAATCCATCCCGCTTAGTGGCTCCAATGAAAAAACCCACCAGCTTACCGACAAGACCCATTATCCAAAGCTAGTCCCATGGGACGCGATGGGAAGACCATGGTAGAACCATAGACATTCCAGAGCATTAAGATCATAATGATTTCAGGCAACGATTCCACAAACCAAGACTAGAATACCATCATCCAAACTGAGTGGAAAGGACAGAATATCTCGCGATTGGCAGACCCTCTAACATTTTTTCCATCACCCTCATTATCCAAACCGTAATTCAATCCCGGCTCTTGGCGTAACACGTGACCACGACAACATGAAGATTCCACGAAAAATTCCACCCAGGGTACGCACACACGCCCAAAATCACAAAAAAAGGAACACATTGACATTCCCCCTAGAAAACGTAACAGTGTAACGACCGAGAAAAAAAAAAACAAATTTTAACAAAATATAATGTAAAAGCGAATACTTACAGCGACACAAACGAGCATATAAATAAATAACACTAGTAGGTAGTACGAGCCTGAAATTATCCGTAGCCCGTCCGGTTAGGTATAAGGTGGTCCCCTGATGAGATTATAATGTGAATATAATGGCGAGCTACCGCGCTACGCAACCTTTATCCCCCTTGGCAGCGCCGTTCCCCAAAAGTCCTTTTTGTGTTCACATGAGACTTAGGATCTACGCGTCTCTAAATTGAGAGCGACAGAACGATGATGAGTTCAGGATGGTAGTTAGGTAGGTAGGTAGACAGGAGTCATCTATGAAGAAGCAGTTAACTATATAAACGTAATTCCCATATAGTATCACAAAGACGAGTATAGTCTTGCTGTGGGATCACGAGATTCTGGAGATGAATCTGTATGGACCTTAAGCATCGTAGCTATTATCCGATGAGAACCATTGCCAACATTTTCGAGAAAAAGCGACCGGACCATATTTATAGAATCAGAACAAGGGATGCGTATCGTATAAATTTATGAGTGAATTCGTGGCCGCGTGTGGAGGTTGGAATAAAAATTGAAAAAAGGTATAAGAGGAGCCCGATGACGCCCAGATGGTTGCGCCATGACTTAGCTCACTTCATTATAATGCTTGATTAAACTCCATCTATCCAACTAGCCTGCCCTATCGCTCATTCCCATCTAATTTAAGTTTAACTATATACCCCGTTCCAAACAGCCAAGCACTCCTGCTGAACTAGGCACATCGGCTAGCCTCGATATCACGCAACTCCACAAGATAATCCACCTAGTTGTCCCATGAATTGTATGCTTTCGAAAAATTATCGATGGTCTCGAAAAATACATAAATCCAGTATGTGATATTCCAGAATTATAGATACAATGTTATTTCAGTTGATTAGTATAATGCACCTATATAGCCAGTACACTATAGTGCATCACCGATTATGCAAAATACTGCTCATCGCCTGCCAATGCGGTGGCCCTGGCTAAAAATAGTTATACGGCCCAGAGCACGTATGTACATACCAGCTTGTGTATACACTATAGGAGCGCCCAATGTATCCGTACGGTGTATGCGTGCATGAATGACCGATCAGCTTTCTCCAATTTATCGAGTTTGTTGACCTCGTTCGCCTCTGAAATTTTCGTGGATAGCCCAGTCATTCTGATAACGGTCATGATGGAAGGCACGCGTGAAAGATTCCAAGCGCCCGAGCCTGGTCCAAACAACTTGACTATATTCAAGTTTGTACGACGCGAGTCTAAGTCTTAGAACAAAAATTTCAAGCGTCAGGGTTCATTGTATATATATGTATACACACACACATGCGTGCGCGCGCAGCACAGGTACGCGTGTAGGATAGAAAAACATACGACAGGAGTTATCCTGATCCTGAAATGCTCACTGCTACCAGCCTATAGTTAGGGCTGCGTGTAATCCCGAAATTCAATTAAATCCGCACGCAATCTGCCTCGCGAGAATGCGCGCAATCTGACACGCGAGCAGGTACAAGAGGAAGGTAGAGGAAAGACTATGGTAATAAAAGGAGTGCGAGGAAGAGGAGGAAGATAACGGCCGGTGAGACGGAGGGTTTGAAGGACGAGAGGAAGGAGAAGCAATGGCCGTAAGAGTCTTAAGATATACCTAGTGCAACACCTTCCTCGTGTTGCTGTCACTCAATGTCAAGTACCTGCCACGAGTCACCATTATCAATTATACGACACACGCGTAAACCACCCACGGTATACCCGAAGCCAACAGAGTTACCGTACGTGCGTGATGGTAATAAACGATTATAAAGAAAAACCATAAAAGGTGTCTCTCCTCTATATGGCAACAAGTCGGCCGTATATCCTAATCATATTATCATTCGAACATAACCTTTTATAATCGAGTCTTGCTGACGGATGCTTCTCACAATTATTATTATAGCGAAACGGATATACCTATATATAAGGATTACCATTACGTATAGACAGCGAGGCATGTGTATATACCTGCGTACGATTCTATAATGAAAAGCATAATAAGGATATCTACTTCGCGTCCTACGTCATAGCGATTTTATGACGATGGGACAATGGCGCGAGCCAGTAAATATATTTGCGAACAGTTTCCAAGAAATGCGTAGAGACGTAGGATTCTTAAGGACGTAAAAAAAAATGGCGGGATATTATTTATTCAAATCAATATATGTGTGTTCAGCCAATATATGTGTGTGTGTGTATATGTATATATATATATAGCAGCATCTAGGTATGCAAGAGGCGCAGAGAGTACACGTGTGAACGATTCGCAGGAACCGAAAAATTAGCATGGTGTAATCGAGAGAACCGAGAAAGAATTCGTATGAACTTTCTTCCTACTGCTTATACCACTTTTTTTTGTTTCATTTGCCTCTTCGCACTTTCGCGTAGCTCGTGACGTAATCTCGAGCAGACGGTTAGCGTATACTCGTAATATCCTGTTCGGGACTATTCAGAAGAATTCGAACTCACCGATAAGTCCAATCGATAAGCGATCGTTATAGAATGCTACTAGCTAGACTCTCACATATGTGGAACACTTCTCATGTGTCTTTGATGTACGTATATATATATATTATGTATATATATAGTTGTATATATATACTACGACAGTAGGCAAGCGTGTTGAGTGTCACGCGAGTTCAAGGAAGATCTCTCGTGGAAAACACGTGCTGCCACCATTCCTTTACTCGTTTCATTTAATCCTTTATTCCGCTTGTCTTTTTCTATGTCTGTCTTTTTTTCACTCGACTGGTTAATGGCACGACCTGACACAGAGCCATTTACGACCATGACCAATTTATCATAGACACTAAAAGACCAAAGAGGAATGGCATTCGTTCACTGGAAGAGATCAGGATTTCTCACATACGTAAAGATCAAATTAAAACAATCTTGATCGGTATGATCGAAATATATATATATATATATATATACATACATATATATACACACAGACAGTTAATCCAAGTTGTAGAAGCTGGAGAGTGAGCGGCCCCATTCCGTTCCGTTCCATTCTATTCCATTCCACACCATATACCAGATACCACAAGAAAGCCCATTCCGTTCGATTCGACCTGAGCGATATAACGTATTACGTAAGGGTATCGTTTGTGCACACGCGAAACATCGTCCGCCTGCAGCAAATTCGTGGAGACTTCATAGTCCAAAATTGGCACAAAAGCCAGCGAGAAATATGATGTATTATACAGAAGTAAGGTCTACCGTTATTGGAATTGATAACGGTAGACATTCGAATCGACTCCCCCCCCCCCCAATATAAATACAGAGTGTCGGGGATCAATTTTCTGTCTGTATTGAAAGCAAAAAGATACTCGTTACCGATCGATCCGCGTGTAGTAATAACATACACGTATACATGCATAAGAGGACATTGCGAGTAGATACCTTCGAAATGATTATTCACAAGGTTGTTATTAAAGCTCAAGACCCAGAAGAAATGTCGTAACGTGTGTATCGTATACCGACAGTATCCGGGAACTGCCGAACCACGAGAGTTTGGCCTGCGGCCGGTCACTTAAAATAGTCGAGGTGCCTCATAATTAGGGCCTTGGTCCAGGATATACGCACGTCGAATTTAATCCGGTTCTTTGCCAATTCCTTAGCATATCTTAAATCGCGTTATCGAGGTTCGATCGAACGGAAGAGCGTTTCTCCGATTAATTAATCGGTATTCTTAATTAATTAATCGTCAATTCTCACGTCACGTTACGCAAAACTACAGAGCATTCGTGTTACCCAGATTCAACGTGACCTAAAAGATCCACGGTATTTCGACGTCGACAGTTTTAGTCGCTGCTTACAGTAAGTACGTAATAACTCGTACAAATCGCCATACGTGAATCGTAAGTGCTGACGCTATGCATATATGCAGATTACGTATCTATTAATGTTGCCTTGTTATTCACACTGCTAACGGATAGCCAGAGACTCTCGAGTGTCCCGCGTTGCCCGTTGCGTTTACCATGTGTAAATGGATATGAGTGTAAACACGCGAGTATGTCGCGGTCGATCCAACCGCTATACGAGTTACTTTACGACCCCTGGAATATAAGTCTTTTATTATTCTTTATTTTATTGTTCCATCATTATATTATACTTTTATTGACTCGTCGAGAAAAAAAAAAAAAACGATAATTACGCACGAGGAATGACCATTTATTTGCGATGCATAACAAGAAGTGGACCTAACAGTGGACTGACAGTATCAAACAGCTATGGGTCGAACGAACTCAAAGAATTTCTCCGTGTGAATACTCAATGTGCTACATGTAAAATCTTTACGTATTCAGGTGAGTGGACGGCTGAGTCTCAGGTACCAGGTAGGAATGCGCGAGCTCCTCATAATGGCAGAGCAGTCGATTGCATAAGTCCGAATAATACACTCGCAGTCATATCGAAGTGGTAAGTGATGCTTGGTTATGCCTAGCGATGCGTATAACTGCGATACGTATGGTTGGCATTACTGGATTATATGTTCTCGTGGATATACGTCCAGAGAGACACGAACCCTATTACAATTTTATAAAGATATGTATAAATAGATACGCGTGTGCATTGAGTAGATGCCGATAAATTGATAGATAAGACGTGGCTTTACGATAATCGTATCGCACGGTGGTAGGTGAGGCACTGGACTGATTTAAGATGCGCCGGCTTACGTGGCTGCGTGCATGCGCAATCGAGCAAGACAATAGAACGGCGCGTGAATGAATGGAAAGGAGACAAGGAGAAATATAGGGTACTTAAGAGAGAAATGTAAGCCGTTTACGAAGTAACATTATCGAGTGTCATCGATAAAAATGAAGGGGCCTATTATATACTAATGACTCTTACTTACTCTCACGTATAATTTATTCTTATAAGTATGAATATCCAATTGAGAGACTCTCTATGGTAACGTCACAAAAAAGAAGCTGATCTGCGTCACGCGTGAGACATCCGAGTGCCGGAAATATCCCATGCCAAAAGTCTCGATTTTGTTTACCACGAGGTATCCTCTTCGAGAACTCTTCCATGTCTCGATAAAAGTTCGCCTCGGTATCCATGCATCACGTATCAACTGTACCGAGGTATTGAGTAGTGGCTTTAAGAGGGCTTTGAGTACGATTAAAAAAAGCAGCACGAATCAGAATACTTACTTATACAATAATTAAATACAATTTTTTACATCGTTTAGTACAATTAAATATTATCAAATATTTATCAACGTATTTATTTCAATTTATGAAATTCATTGGCACTACGCATGGTCACGTTGTTCAACGTTGGAGTTGCGCATGCGCGAGAAACATGGCCGACAATACGGATGTGGAAAAATGACGATTACGGATAGAAAACCTGAGTTAATTATAACAGCCGGTTCAAAAGGAGGGCCCTATTGGGTATTGAAATATATTCTTATTGAAGGACTCGACTGGAGGAGGTACACTCTCGTTCAAAACTATCAGACTGTAATAATAGTGGGATTCTCGTAGCTCCGCTAGCTCGTAGCCATCGCTACGATCGTATTATCTCACAGGCCGTGACAGATGACACAATGGAGTACATTGACACTACGTTCCCACTATCTCGTAGTATCTTTCTCTCCTCGAGCTTATATACGCACGCATATACTCGAACACGTTGCGGAGCAATGTTGATTAGGTTTCCACGTGTATAAGTATATACATATGTATGGCAGAACCGCATAAGTACTCACATGTAGCAGTACTGGGAACGAAGAATAGAGGTACTTTCACCAGGTAGTAGACATTCTCCGATACTGGCGATACACTCGATACTCACCCGAGTAACCTTCCCCACTTCTTGTTTCTATTCTGGCCTGAGGTTGTTTCATATCACAAATCATTCGACGGTATACCGTGATAGAAGTGACACTGCGTTCCACCCTTTGAAATATACAAAAGGTACCTGCAGAGTTTCCGGTCGTTTCCAATAAACGAGGCAGTACGAAGAACTAGCTTATTTAAGAATCTTCCAATAGTCCTGGAGTTGAACATAATTCGTTATTGACATACTCGGTAATGTTTATTGGATCGATAAAATCCTTTGTACCACTCGATCCGGACATGCGTTTATAAATAACAAAAATCTAATTCATATGTATGTACGGAAGATCTTTGACTGTTGATACATTATACGTGGGTTTAGTAAGACGTGTCTAATAATGTCCGTGCTTCGAGTTTCCCGTAACGTTACAATAGGAATCTTGTCGTCTCGATTGGTCTATGCTTTTATTGTCACCTGCAGCCCACGCCGTGAAGTCGTCGTTAATGAACGTTGCATAAATTCCGCGGACACTCCACGTGCGCTTACCGAAGGCGGCTTCAGAGTGCGCCATTAATAACCCTGCAGGAGAGACCTTACGAGATGCAATGAATTTTCGTGAGGATTCTTTCGCTCTCAGTCGCCAGGTGGGTGGACGAGATTCTCCGATATTACAAGAAGGAACGTCTTAAGGATTACTTTGGTCGAAGTAATATACGGTCCGTACTGTCTACCGTATACTGTCTACTCGCAGTCCTATCGAAGAAATTACACGACCGCGCTGTACGATTACCTGAGGCCCCCGTGGCATACTTGCACGTAATGGATAATGGTCGATTGTCTATGTGCACCAAGAGCGATTACAATCGGGAAACGGATGCAGGAAATGTGGAGAGATGCGCGCGCACGCAGGAAGAGGAAGCTAAACGTGCTCCCAGGAAGGCACGTTGCAGGATAGTAATTTCCGATTGGTATTGAATGCACCGAGGATGTCTCTTGCCCCGTGAGATGTTGATTCCAATCAGAGCGTCGAGAATCTGTACAGCGAGTTTAAGAGTTAATACTATAGAATTAATGCAAATGGTAATGGCGATGAACGTCAGAATTTTTGCATGAAGTCGAACAGATACGAAGAGAAAAAGGAAATTCTTTAAGTTATAACGTCTCTTTATAGACTGATACTCGTCCACGTGTATTCCTTTGCTAAGGAAGCCGATACTCTTGGAGAAACCAAAATGGCCAGTCGTCCGAGGATCATTACGCTTGGAAAGTTTGCCGTGTGGATACGACGTCGGCGCGTGGGGGCATAGTGACGCCAGGCTACGGCAATGTTGTCCGATACTCGCAAATCGAGTACAAGGTACAGAATTCGTACGTGAGTCGGATTCCAACTATGAGCTGGAACGAGCTAACGTGCATCCAGTTGCCGCTTCGTTATTCGTTCTCGCACGTAGGCGCGCGGTTCGCGCCTCTACGGCTACCTAGAAAATGGCAAGACCATTCGAGGAAAGAGTCGAGGATGATGATGATGAGGAACGTCCTAGGGTCTTTCCAAGTCTCTGTAAGGTACAGCTGGATGCCAAGATTGGAATTGGAGAAGAAAAGACATCGCGAGGTTATTGAGAATCCGCTTCGTACTACCTTGGTAACTGATGAGCTTGCATTCTTGAAACGATGCACGCCCTGCACACGTGGGCTCAATGCATTGCTGGAGTATAAGTGCATTCGCGGTCCGATGTCACAAGAGTTGCTATTGTTTTAGTATGTGATTTTGTTCTCGGTTTGACTCCAAAAGTATATAAGATGAAGAATGGCTGAGAAATGGTTGAGTCTCCGCAAATGCCCTATAGACGAAAATAATTGTAGGGAAGATACGTGATAACTTGCACTATTTTATACGAGAATGCTATAAGTACTGACGAGGTACCCAGAGTCACATTGATTTTCATATTTGAATTCAGAAGTTTAGAGAATTTCGTAGACCCATGAAGCTATTCAGAAATTATTCAAGAGAGATTAGCGATGTGTACATATTTTTCCTTCGCGGTATCCTTTTCTTGGGTTGGCTAACATTTTTCTTGGATAAGAGAAGATCCTGTTGCGCGAAGCGTAGACTGCGTGCACCAGGAGGTAGATACCCATTGTCTCGTAGAAGGAGCAGTGCAAGTGTTCAGTCTGGAAGGAATAAGACCCAGCGGGATACCGTAGGCTCTCGTATGGGCAAAAAGAAGGATCCCCACAAATTGGCAATAAATTATAAATTGTAATCAGGTAGGGGTCACCGTTGCATTATGCATTATACATTATGCGAGATATTATGCAGGAGATGCTAAATAATCTAAGGAGTCGGCTATTGGAATTTTTTTATAAAGCTCATCCCTCCCGAAGATACCTTCTCTCAAAATCTTCGAGAAAAGCTTCGCGATCGAAACGTCAATTACCAAGAACCGATCGATAATCCCATAGAAGACGTTACCACCAGTCTAAAAAAAAACCTACAAATTAAATCCCCATTAATCTGACAGAGTATGTCCACCGAAGCGTCTTAAACACAAGTAACGCGAAAGAGCATAACGCAAATAGCCCGATCGTTCGATACGGTATGCGAGCGCGTGCAAGTATAGGTATAGATATACGCGCAAGGTATGACTCATCGAGGGATATAATTACGATAATCACGAGGACCCCGTGTACCCGCAGCGAGGAAACAACATGAAAAAAGGAAAGACGAGAGATTGGCACCGCTATACGCGGTGCACAAGCCTCTGAGAAGAAGTAACAGCCCGAGTAATTCTCCCTGGCGAAATGCCCGCTGAATTTTACGATCGCGACTGCTCGTTACTAACGAAACGTAAGAACGTGGCGCGGCGTAACTTCCTTTCCGTGGAACCGCCGAGTCGATCGCTTCCACACCTTCAAATCGTCACGAGCCACGCGATCGGACGAACCGAACCAAAGATGCACTGTAAAGTAATAAGAGCAGTGTAAGAATCAAGCAGATCTAAACACATATAAAGCGACAGTGCCGAGGAGCACATGAAATGATAATAAAAGTGAAGCCTGATACGTATGTACAAATCAAAGGTAACCTGGCTATATCTAGGAAAAGATGTTATGCTAGTAGTCCAGGATCTTTCATAGCAGACTACAGCGAGAAGTTCTAAACTGCGAAGCTATACCGACTACCATCTGTCGCCCGTCTATAGATACTAATCTTCCCAGTGAAGA
The DNA here is from genome assembly GCA_030142285.1 of Calameuta idolon. NCBI lineage: Eukaryota > Metazoa > Arthropoda > Insecta > Hymenoptera > Cephidae > Calameuta > Calameuta idolon. The sequence continues at coordinate 107,632 of JARQSV010000133.1, forward strand.
GAGATACATTGCCGCAGGAAGGGAAGTTACGCTTTGTCTTAGCCGCCCCTCGACATTCCTCAGTTCGAGGCAAGTTCAGGCCAAGAATTATAATCATCCCGCGGCATCCTCCGAATATTTAGACCCTCGTAGAGAATTTTTACGGGCGGGACTACCTCGCTCCCTTGCGGTTCATATAGAAGAGACGTGCACCTGCACGGCTCGCTTTTGCCCTCGTCTCTTTCCTCTGTATCTATCTATCTTCGTATCCTTTATTCCTTCTTTTTACTTTTCCAGTAAAAAAAAAAAACAAGAAAAAAGAAGATCCGCGTACGCATACCCTGGCGCACCCCTTCCACGTCAAGGTCGCTAAGGTCTTCTCGACCTCAGTGATGTCTGATCCACGCTGCGATCCAGTGCCTCTCGTCTTTTGAGTGCCGGAATGAAACGCACTGGAGTGCCATCGAAAAGCCCACGCGCGCTATGCCCCATAAAGGAACGCTATCCAAGTGCTTTTTCTTGAGAGAGTCATTGGGTCGGGATCTTCGAATAGAACTCGAGAGCAATGAGATCCAGAGCATTGGGGATCTTTGTGACTCTTGCGGGATCATTCCAACTGTTTTAAACGTAAATAGGAAACGGTTTGCATCGAACCATTTATACACTGTCTGTTTCGTTAGTCAGGTATGAATACTTGTAGGGAAAGTTTTGTGTTCTAGAACAACGATTATTGAAAACAGGAATATCTGGATATTTGACAAATTTAGTTTCACTTGAATTTCGTTAACCTAGTTAAACAGTGGGAACCTTGTCCTTGTAGATAACAGTAGAAAATACTGGTACCGCAGGATGAATGGCACTTATAGAATCCCTCACACAAGCACTCTTTGTAAAGTAGTATTACGGATATTCCGTGCCAGTAGAGATTTCCATACTGACAATAAGAATACAAAGCGATGAGACCAGATTCGTTCACTTGGTTTTTTTCCTTTTCAAAAAGATTACACAGCGTTTTCTATACGTTCAAGATCCTTTTCGCGAAGAACGAAGCCAGGTGAATACGTGAGCGTATCTCTTCCGTGAAAAAGAGAACGGATCACGTGTAGAGTGTCACGTGCGAGGACCTATCCCAGGATTATCATGATATTATTCGGTACGACGTATAGTTATCGTGCACTCTATCTCGCACACCCTGGTATGCCTGCGTGCTACGTGACCCAGATAGAAGATCTTACCCGCAGCTTCTCTAATGGGAAGGACAGAGCAATCAGAAGAATAATCCAAAAGTTTCTGGAGCACGTAAGCGATATATCAACAATAAAGAATATTCAAAAAATTATCTTAGAGGTTATTTCGCGCAATCTCAAAACCCATAGAGATTACCTGGACTTAAACCAAACCGACCACCCTACATTCCTTAGATCTCTAAAAACTGGTCCTCAGCAAAAACTATATTTCATATTGAAAACATATCATTCTCAGATTAACTATAAGGTATGAAATTAAAAAAATTCACAATGACGGATTCCTTTCGTCTGGCTAACACTTAACTCAATACGATACATGCACTGGATACACTGGTAGTCCAACGTCCTCTGGAGCAGCCTCGAAAGGTATTTTGCACTGGCATTATTTACACCAGCGTAAGCGCACACCCGTCAGCAGGGTCTGAGCGGGTAGGTACGTGAGATATACAAACGCAAAGGTGTGCAGCAATAAGGGGTAATAACTCGCGATATCGCGAGCACTCGGTCACGTACAGGTAGATATATATCTACCGTGCAGTTACCTCGAGTGGCTACTTGGCTACCTCGGCTCCATCAAGGTCCCTTTTCTTTGGTGAGCTGATAGAAGAAGCTTCGCAGAATTTCGCTGATTAGAGATAGATATACATCACGCATGACTCTGCACGCCACTATAGCATCTACCGGGTCCATATTGAAAGCTGAAGATGATGCTAGGCAGGTACGAGATGATATGTAGAGGAAAAAGTTTATTGATAAAACCATAAGTGGTCCCGGATCGAGCACGAACCATATAAATATATAGATATGCAGTAGTTAGATGAAACAGAAATAGGCAGCCGGAAGGGCAAAATTATTTTCATGATTTCCTTACGTATTTATTAACATGTTGGTACCTATACGTAGGCTTCGTCGATAATAAACCAGATCGTGGAGTGTGTGACTATTAGAGTTCCTATTCTTTTTTTCTTAATTTTTTTAATATCATTTTTATCTACAGCATACTTCCAGCTCGGACAGCCATGTATCGCTAAACCATACTGGCTTGTTACACGATAATTGGTAGCCATTAGCGATACATTTTCTCCGATCCTATTTTCACAGCGCGACGTCCACGCCTAACGTTTCATTAATATTAGCATGCAGCAGAGCACATGGTGCTCGAAGACAGCCATCGCGGACCCGTTCAGCGCCTACAATCAGGCATTTCTGTACTGTTACAATGACGAGCCTCCGCTTGAGCTGGTTAATAGTCGACATGCTCGATTTCGCTCGGAGAAAGATCGTTTACCTATACGCGTGACGTTATTCTCATTTGGAGCCAAATAGATAATGAGTCACAGGTTTCAGGTGAAACAAATATATATCTTTTTTTATTCCATTTCCCTCCCTATCCGTTACCTACTTATTTTCTCATTTTGATCATAGACCGACGCTTCTGTTAAACTTTCAGCTGACCCAGGTACCGATGGTCAATCTAGGAGGCTCATGCTACATATGGCAACTTTAGCCTGTGCGTGCGCTGCATACGTGTTGGCACCTAGGTCACGCGAGAAAGCGTGATAATCTAATAATGCGGCAACACGATCGACAGACACATTTGATGCAGTCTATCGACTAAGAAGGGAATAATAAATTATGAATCAATGCAATCGATCCCAGTCAATCCTATAAATCCGTAACTAATCTAAATACACGGAGACTCCATGCCGGATTAGGTAAGATCGAATGTTATCCCACACAATGGCGTGAGGTGGTTCGAGCTTTCATTGATCAGAGTTTTATTGGCATTTTTATGACGTAAGCTGACGCCCGAGTCACACGACCCGTAAGACGTCAGTGTCGAAGAGCCTGAACGCTGGGCGAAGTAGCAATTCGCGACAAGCCAAACAGCGATTCGCATACCTATACAGTCGGGCATTGCAAATTGGCAAGCTACGCGGAAGAACGTTTGTGTCGGTAAGCGCGAACACGGAATGGTGAGCCTCGCGTGAATCAAGTCAGGTCCGGTCGAGTACAGTGCGCGGGTGCTAGTACGAGTGGGAGTGCGCATGCGCGCTCACTCTGGAATGCAGTTACGTCCCTCCCCGCCGTCCCAGGACTCCCCCTTCTACCTTCCTCTCTCCTGCTTCTATATCCCTTTCTCTTACTTACCCTCTCTTTCTCTCTCTCTCTCCCTCCGACTTGGTCCCTCACCATCGCCAACAAACTGTACCTCCATCTCCTTTTTATTCTCCTTCTTCGAGCAGCTTCATCACGTTACCTACTCACTGTATACCCTTCACCAGCGTATACCAACGTCTCTGGACCTTCCTCTGCCTTCCTCTCGTCTTTCTATCCTTCCCGTGTATCCTCGTATCCTTCGTCTTGTACTCCTTTACTTCTTTCCCCTTTCTGCAGCTTTCTCCTTCTTCTTCTTCTTCATCAACCGTGTACCTACTCCTGCGCCTGGCTTCGACGACCACGACGACCACGTCGAGGACGTGCCACCGTGCGGTAACGCGCCGGTCTGCGTACGACGGGAATTCTTTACGCGAGCTCGTGCATACGTGTGACTGCTGAGTATAGTAGAGGCCATTCGCGGTAACGCGATTATTTCGGTTTTCCTTTTCTCTTCTTTTCTTCTCCCTTGTGGACGCTGCCGGCACGGAAAGAAGGGTCATTAGCACTTTCAGCTAAGGAGAAGAGCCTTCGGAGTGCGACAACATGAATGCGCGTACCGGATTTGTTCTATGCCTGGATTTTACTATTTTGCGTCACTTATTCGGTACAGAGACAAGAGCTGCTGGAGTTACGTTAACGCAGGTTGACGAAGGTCACGATCCTTTGGAGATGACACAATCTTGATAATCGAAGCAAAATTTCTCCAAAGCTGGATGGACCGGGATGCTGGAATTATCTTGATATTTATAGTTTTCGCTTTAAGAATTTTGTATATACATTTCAATAGAATACCGTATTCATGCAAATACGCTTGTATGAGGCTTTTTTTTAATACTCATCTGTATTTAATTATTACCGGCATAAGCGGTAAGGTCGGTGAACTAGGAATAGACAACTATTCAACATTTTCCTTAAAATCATAATGATCGAGTTCACGATCCTTGGCACTTGCGGTGGAAGGTACGCCGTATATATCGGTGTTATCGGGGCAAACGCAAGCGTGGAATGTCAGTAGCCTTCGGGCAAGTAAATTCTGAAGCGAGCCGATGGCATGTCATCTTATCGTTATTCTTCGATCGGACAACTAAATCGAACGTATCATCTAAGTAACGCTACTAAAGCGCATTGGCCTACGCAGAATGCACATTACGGAATAACGGTTGACCAGTAAATGACTTAGGCTGTAAAACTCCTCGAACTGAAAGTTCACCATGAAACCCCCAACGTATTTATTCTCATGCAAGAAGACGAATAATAAGCGCTCATACCTTTCCGCGTCTCGACGATCGCGTCTATCCTGGCAAGGACGGCATCCCGGCGACACTCGTAATCTGGTAATCCAACGTGACACAAGAACGTATGGGTGCGCAACAGGTGGCCGTGGAAACAAACACTTGGCTTTACACTCACAGCACAAACAGCACGGAATCGCTGATAGCACGAAGTTATCCTAATGCTTACAAATTATACACGCAGGAGACTAAAGTACGAACGAAACCAAGATGATGGTACGTAGAAGCGGGTTACACTCAATTCGAAGCAGCAGGTGTCCGGATGTTCCCGTATTCAGCATCGTAGCGGCCAAGTAACTGTCGCGAAAGATTTCATAATTAATATCTGTTACTATTTGTCCGGAGGATTTGACGCATGCCAGAGAGCAATGTTAACGAGCTATAAAATTGGAGCAAAGCAACGCGCTACAGCGCAACGTGCTGTACCGGTGACCGGCGAGTGACTGACTGGCGGCACACGCCGGCTCGAACTCCCCGAACCAACGTTAGCGTAAGCCCAGCCGCCAAGCCTAGCACAGCACTGCTCAGCACAGCTCAACACAGCTCGACTCACCAGCAACGCGCTACGGGCCATGCTGCGAGCTATGCGCTCGCCACGATCAGGGCCATCCAGAGCTGCATGGTATGCGCCAGACCCGAGCTTAGGTTGTAATCTATCTACACTAACGTCTTATGGATATATAACGTGCCTTATAGTACCTAGATTTTCTCATAGCTCAGGAACATGCCCGTGGTCAAACCATAAGAATCACCCAGCAGCGATCCCGTGTTTAATTCTTAAAGCTGGCTGAAGCACCCTTTAGCTGAATTTTTATTCTCTTCTCATATTCCTGATGATTTCTCTCTCTCTCTATCTTTCTTTCCCTCTAGCCCCTGTCCCTCCCTCCCTCCCGCTCTCCCTCGCCCTGACTCTCTCTCTCTCTCTCTCTCTCTCTCTCTCTCT
>JARQSV010000133.1:113352-159358 GCA_030142285.1 Calameuta idolon
CCGCCCCCCCCCCCTCTCACTCTCTCTCTCACTCTCACTCTCACTCTCACTCTCACTCTCACTCTCACTCTGTCTCATGCCGTTTCCGTCTTGTAGAATCCGTGATGCAGTTCTATACGCTTTGTTCTCAATTTCATAATGGCATCCCGGCTTGATTTTACTATAAACCTATGTGACGATTTATCAGAGATCGAATAAGCGTCACCCAATAATACCACCGGCGAGCAGAAAACGTGGGGCTAATAACAAATCGCCTTGTGACTACTAAAAGGACTGTTAAACGAACCACCGCGGCTCCACGCCCTCAGCATTAGAGAGTTATGAATGGGTAGCTTTCACACAGCCTCACGGCCAAGAGTATGCGTACCCGTGCGTGCCGTATGATATGTTGCATAAGCACAATTTATACGTCGCTGCAACATACTCGCGTGTTGAAGTATACCAGTATATACATACAATCGTACCTAAACAACGCGTGGGTGCGAGAGTTCATGATGATCCTTTATATGATTTCGGGGTAGCACTTTCTATAATGCGACTGGTCACGTAGAATCACTGCAAGAAAGAAAAAGATAAGAGTCATGAAAAACTAATGGTCAACTATTGATATGCTTGTGGACATAAGCTCAAGAACTTTATGAAAAATTTGTACACGTTACTATACATCTGCATTGAACGTTTCTGACAGCTATACCCGCATGGTATATATAGTATTATGGTAACTTGTAGAGTACGTACAGATTGGAAAACATCTTTAAAAATGAACGAGTTAGCTAGCGCCTATCAACATAACATCACAGGATAACCTATACTTTTCTCATAGAGTATAAATTGTTTTAGTATCCCATGGGGATATTAAATCGATGTAATTAGATAGGCCATCGACTGGCACTATACAGATCGTAAAAGTAATGATGGTACCATTTGATTTTATTTCAGACATCTATATATATATATATATATATATATATATATATATATATATAATTCATGGGAACGAAATAACCCATTTGAAAAGGAATGTCTTCGTTTTTATCCTTGTTAATCCCAAGTGACATACCGGTAGTCCCAGTTATGTGAGTTGATTTGTAGAACATTTACTCGAAAGGTGTTCCACCATGTTCTCCATTATCAATTTCAATAATATTCGACCGAAGAACATCAGTATTACGGAGATCGTTTTATTAATTACAACTAGCCCTGGAGTGCGTAGCGAAAGCACCGTGAGAACCGAACGAATGAAACTGCGTCTAACAAATTATAACTTACCTTGCACAGGTGTAGATAACAGTGGCGGAAGCATGAAGTAATAAATATAATGCCAAAGAAAAATTATTATATTACTATTGGTTGATATAGTCGATACGAGAAAGAGATCGGGTATAAAAACCGCAAGCCATGCGAAAATAACGCCTAAGCATGAGAATAAATTGCTTACATGAAAAAGGATGGAAGTGAAATTGGAATAAATACATCAACTGCTCCAATAATCGATCCACAGGATTCCATCAGCAATGCGGAAGTTCTTGCAACTCCCTCATTAAGTGAGCTTACCTGTGATGTTAGCTTCGTTAGCACAGGTGATAACACGACTCGTTAACAGACTATTCCACGGTCGGTAGCCTGTTGTTAGTTATTGAAGGAGCAAGGGTTAGCACATAACATTCGACATCTGCAAGGATAATATCCGTAGAAGAACTCAGATGGTAATTCTAGTTTTCAACGCCATCTGTTGAAATCTGAAAATGTAGACTCGTTCTGAGGCTGAGTGTCTGACATACTGCGTTTGAGCAGTAGAGGATGTGCGAACCAGCGAACCTATCTCCGAAGAAGACCGTGGTGTGACGTAAACGGAGATCCAAACAAGTATCAGCTGTGTAGCAGTCATTGTTCGTGTCCGTTTTGGCAGTCGTACAAGAATCCTGTTTTCTTCATTTTTTGTCAACGATCGGATTGTCCGAGGGAGTAACAAGCGGTGGCTGAAACGCACGGGAAAAAGGGGGGCGCGATTTTCCTGCAACCGTGGCTGCGTGCGTGCCCCAGCCCCAGCCCCAGCCCCAGCCCCAGCTCCTGCCCCACCAACGAACCCAGGGACAATAATCGTGTGAAAAACGGGGCGGTACGCGCACAAGCCTGGCCTCGAGCGGCGAGTCGGACGACGGTGGACTCGCTCCGCCACCGCGCAAAAGGTCCCGTAGTTGTCTCCCGGCTACCTTACGACCAGCGGACGAGCACCACTCCAACCCCGAGATGGAGAATTATCGGTAACACGACAAGACAGGGACGGGGAGTTTTTTTTTGTGAACCAAATCACACGCTCGCATATCTGTTTTTATATCTATCCAACGTTTAGTGACTTTGGGGTCAACCTTTTCTTGTACTTGAAAAGGAATGCTTCAATGTGATATATTCAAAGTTATTTGGTTTGATAATGAAAAGAGGATCATAAAGTTCTTTATTTCTTTGTGAAGGATGGTTAATGTTAGTGATTTAAAAAAGAGATCAGACAGATGTATCCCTTTGTTTTGATCTATAATAAAATTTTTACGAATGATGTTTTCCCATGCGTCACAGTGTGATGCAGCAAACCTCTAATGGTTCCGCTGCATCTGGACCTCAACAAAATGGAGCAACAGCAGATTCTGGTGGACCTCATACCAATGGCAACTTAGCTCCAGGACCTGATGGTGATCTGAATGGAATAAATGGAGAACCTAATAGGGCCTTAGGACCTCCTAAAATTATGGACAAAACAAATCAAGATATTGTGCGTCTCATTGGACAGCATTTGAAAACAGTTGGACTCGAGTGCGTACCAGCTCTAGTATCTTTCAATACCTCAAAGAATAATTTTGAAACAACAAATTCCATTTACCTTATTCATCTAGAGAAAACATGTTTATTATATGCTTTCTCTTTTGGTTCCTTTGTGTTCTTATTTTCTTTGCACATCGGGTCATTATATTATACTATCACTGAGATAGCAATCAAATTTCCAGAATGATACAAGCAGCCTACTCGCAATATTCTAAGGAGTGATTCAAAAGTAAAGCCTTATAAAATTTCTTTGTTTGAATGCATTTATCAAAAGTATTGTATTGCCACGTATCTACACTGGAAGTTACAAAGTGGGAGAGAGCTAATTATAGAAACTTGGAATATAGTCCGTATAGTATCTACCAGCTATAATTGTACTATAACCATATAGCTACTGAAAAGTATTAGTGCTCAGACACGCGAAAAGTCGTACAAAAACTATCACCAGTACCAAATCACGTTAAATTCAGATCATGCACGCATCAAATTGCCAAACATTAATGTGTCGCCGTTCGATCTTCAATGTTAAGAGAAACAGGATAAAGTAATACGAAGCCTTGGGCATCTGTTTACATGTCGTATATGAAAAACGATGTAGTGCAGTAAGTCATGTACAGTCTTGAAAATAGAATATTTAAAAATGAATTCAATATCCCGGAGATACGGTTTGTTAGCATTATTAGATACGTGCCTAATATGTGTTCTCTTTTTATTTTAATAAAACTGAAAAAAAATGTGTGTTTCAGTCGTACCGCTGATTTGCTTATGCAAGAGTCAGGCTGCCGCTTGGACCATCCAGCTGCTGCAAAGTTCCGGCAGCACGTGATGGACGGCGATTGGAACAAAGCGGATCATGATCTCAACGAACTGAAATCCTTCTTAAATGGCTCTGGCCAGAGCCTCGTGGTGAGAATTCCGTCACGTCATGGACATTAAGTAGGGAACGTTCGGGAACCACTTTGAGACACGTTACGTTACGCCGTGTCTTTCAGGAAATGAAGTTCCTGCTTCTTGAGCAAAAGTATCTCGAATACCTGGAGGAAGGCTTAGTGTTGGAGGCCTTGCAAGTACTTCGCAATGAACTTACTCCACTTGGGCACAACACCGGACGTGTTCATCAGTTGTCCGCTTTTATGATGTGCAGTGGACGGGACGAGCTCCAGGTACTGATATAACGAGTGCCGTTCGAATTCTCTTAGGGCATGATACGCACGACGACATTGAAATTCAATGTACCATTATCGTTGCGATTGACAGAAAGACGTCGTAATTGATTTTGAATCGCGGAGAATACGAAATATCGTGAGAAGCGTTCATGAAACTAACGTATAACTGAAAATTTGATCACTAGCAAATAGACACTTGTTGACAGACGCGTGCCGGTTGGGATGGCAAAGGTTCAGCCTCGAGGGCTGCTCTAATGGACAGATTGCAGAAATATTTGCCACCTTCCATAATGTTACCTCCACGACGTCTTCACTCTCTCTTATGTCAGGCTGTGGAAATGCAAAATCAACAGTGCACATACCATATTACTCATACTCAGGTACCGACTAGTTTCTAATTAATTGTAGTGCCTTCTTACTATCGAAGTTATCGCTCATTTGCGTCTTTGCATGATTAATATCTCCAATTTTACACTAGGTAGAAAATCCCATTCATAATGCCCGACAGATAACGATAACTGAAAAAAAAGCGTTTAATAATCTCTCAATTCTTTTTCAATTTATTTCGATCAGACGAGTCTAGAGAATGTCTCGCTGCTGGTGGATCACAGCTGTAGCAAAGAGCAATTCCCGTGCCATACCACCCAGGTGCTCAATGATCATTGCGATGAAGTCTGGTATTGTAAATTTTCACCAGATGGTCTCAAGCTAGCTACTGGGTCCAAGGATATGACCGTTATCGTATGGGATGTTGACCCCGTGAGTTCATTGATGATAAACTTAACCCTTAACTCCGAAATCTGGGTCATTTTTGTCCGAACCGATTTAAACTTTTGAAAACGTTGATAGTATATAATAAAAACAAATTGTAAATTATTATTTCAGATTTTTGTATAGTATTGTAGTAAAGGGTTTAAAGTTAATATATGAATTTTTATAGATTTCTTCTAATACATTGAGTTAGTGAGAAACGAGCCGGTCAAAAATGACCCACGTTTTGGATTTGAGGGTACCAAAAGAAACCTTTAGGGGTTAAGGGTTAAACATTGAGTCTTGGACCTGTAGCTACCCCATTGCAAACATGTGATATAGGAAACCTTGAGAGTAACGCACAGGAAGACACTGGAAGGACATACGTACGGCGTGGCATTGATCGCATGGAGTCCTGACAGTAGTCACCTGATAGCCTGTGGGCCTGAAGACTGTCCTGAACTTTGGCTCTGGAGTGTCGATACACCCGACTGTGAGTTACGTGTTAAATTGACTCAAAGCACTGAGGACTCGCTCACAGCCTGTGCTTGGCATCGCGACGCAAACAAATTCGTAACCGGTGGTCTACGTGGCCAATTCTACCAATGCGTGAGTTTACATTATAGTGCGCCGAGTGCATCTTACGGTCTTTTCGTGATTGCCTTTTGATCGATGCTTTAGGACATGGACGGTAACGTATTAGACTCCTGGGAAGGAGTGCGAGTGAGGTGTCTCTGGTGCAGAAGCGATGGAAAGACCGTACTAGCCGCCGATTCTCATCATCGTATTCGCGGTTATAATTTTGATGAGTTGTGCGACTTCGCGATGTGAGTATTCGATTACTGATGAAACAACAAGTATTTTGTGGTGTCGTATCACGATGGGAACTGTGCGTGTTCTTCAGCCTCCAAGAGGACCACCCGGTGATGTCCTTCAGCGTAAATAAAGCGGACCGATTGGCGTTACTCAATGTCGCCAATCAAGGCGTGCATCTCTGGGATTTACAAGACAGATGCCTAGTCAGACGTTTCCAAGGTGTCACGCAAGGACATTTTACTATTCATAGCTGCTTTGGTGGTGTCAATCAAGACTTTGTTGCATCTGGCAGTGAAGGTGGGTTATCATTATCTCTATAATGATTGAGACATCGAAATGAATCTCGATTATAATTTTGTATGCGATATCATTGTCCCATACTTTCGCATGACATTCATTGTATATAATTAGAAACATAGAATTATACATGCGTAGTTTTTACATAAAGTAAATAGTTAATACATTTAAATACTATGTATGCCATGTATTTGAATGTACTCTATTGATTTATGGTTTCCGTATACGATTCTTACAGATAATAAGGTATACGTGTGGCATATAAAAAGAGAGTTGCCCATAGCAACTCTTACGGGGCACAGTAGGACAGTTAATTGCGTATCCTGGAATCCCGTTTATCACCAAATGATGGCTTCAGTGTCTGATGACAGCACTGTACGGATATGGGGTCCAAGATCGTCTTCTTCTGAGAGAACTGATAATGCAAAGACTGGTTAGTTCAATTAAATTATCAATAATAATCTTTTTTCTTGAGAAACACTGTCCAGGAATCTTGATAATTAATAACCAATAATCATTTAATATCTTGTGATTTTTAGCATCACCTGAGAGCAACTCGTCAAATGGTAGCGGGTGGCACGAGATGGTGTCGTAGCGGACCACAGTGTATCAGTACTCCCATGACCCCATGGTGTTCAAAAGACTGTCCTGTTGACTCTCCCCAGCCCTTTATCATAATCCCCGTGCCTCGATACCCCGATTTCCAAATCGTGGAATGTCCGAATGGGGGTAATTAAAGGGCTTATCGGATGGCAGCACTCAACAGCCTATCAATAACAGCGAATAATTGAGTGTAACATTGGGAGTCTGCGAGTATTCGTTTCTTTTTTTTTTTTTTCTTACGTAATTTGTGGATATGACAGAAGTATGCGACTTGCGTTCCACATTGTATATGCTCGAATAAGGAGTCTTGTGTCGTGATCTACGTATGGAAAAATAGAGAAGAGCATTATTGCGTTAATGGGACTAGAGGCAAACAATATATATGGAAAAATTAATTTTTGGGATTGGCACTGGAGAGCAAGATTTAGAATTGTACAGTCGTTTAAAAAAGAAAAGGGGGAAATGTTACATCACAGAACTTATTCTAATACAAAGGGAGCTACTGACAACTTCAAAATTAAAGGACTGACACGGAATATACATATTATCGTGCCAATTAAGAAGAAATTATTTTTTATCTATGACCGAAATTGGTTTGTGCTATTAGAAATTATATTTTGTTTAAGACTGGATAAATTTTGGAAAACCGAGTCGTAAGGCATTATTGTACGATTCCTAGTTCTTTTTTTTTGTTCTCTTCGTATATTTATACGCTCTCGTTAAAACCACTAAGGTGGACTGCGTAGCTTAAAAAACCACGGATCTTGAGACATAGGTTTTATTTATATTTAATTGAGTGATTTTATATTGTGGTATACATACTTAACGTTGGGCAGGTTATTAACGTTACTCTTATTTTATAAATTGCCATGTCCTGCCAGAAAAAGCTAGGCTCATATAATATCAAACAATAAAGCAACAAACTCTGTAGGTATATTAATATCTGCTTAATTATTAAATTGGGAATTCTGAATTTAATAAAACTGTACTATTCGGGTAACTGAAAATTTGGGAACGTGAATTCACAAAATTGTGCTCCCATATCCAGGAAGTAATGACGTATATGATGCGACTGTCCTTGGCGTTATCTAAGTCTTTGGCTGCGCACAATTTTATTAAAATGAGAAGCACGCTTACGGTTGTGATAAGTTGTCTAGTATCAACTTCTATACTAATAATATACGTTTTATTGTTCTTCTCCATTTTTATTTAAAAGGACAATTTACTTGACGTAGTGGCAGTTAATAGGATGACTATATCCAAATCTCGTAAACGGGCTTTTTGTTTAATGAAATAACGTAGTCGAAGGTCTTAATTTATTATATCACAAAAAGCAAGATATATATGTACAGATGCCTTTTCAATAAACGACATTACGGAGCACAATTGTTTGGAATGCCATATAAGAGATTTACCCGAAATTTGGAAAAGAATTATTCCTTATTTTCAATATTGAAATATGTGTTTACATGATAATTTCCAAAATTGACAACTTATCACTGTTTCTAATTTAATTGAATCGTTTTTTAGATTTTGTCAAAGGTTCATATAAATTTATCAAGGAATAGTCATGGCCATCTTCATTTTGCTTGTAATAAAATATTAATTGATGAGCAAGCTTAGGAAAGATATGAAACAAGCAATAATGAAAACGTATAGAAATTCAGAATTAGAAATTAGTGAACTTTGAATTGGACAAAACGGAGTGCTACATCGGTAACCGTATGTCGTGATTCTAGGTATAAATATGACTCTAAAAGAATATAATCTTTGGTAACAAATATTCACAAGCTTATATACTGCCTTATGACTCGCAATCGCAATATAAAGAAATAAGAAACTGTATTAAATTTGACATTTAATGTTGCGGTTTTGATTTAACGAACACCCAGAGTGATATTGTAAATCAGTTGTATAAAGAGCTATAATGGATTACAGTTGTTACATAAATTTTACTTGAATTGTCGGCCATTTCCACATATGGTCACACGTGAATGCAATCGTTGTCATTGCAAACATTTCTTTTATGTGTTCTAAGTACATAGTTCAGAATACAAGACCAAAATTCATCCAACCTCTACAGTGACCCTTACGAAAATTACAATTTCAATTCATTTCTCAATAAAAGCTTGTAATGAAATTATCATCGTTAACTTCATCAAAACGATTATTATTTCTCATTAAAAACAAAAAAAACATCAATATCCCAAGATATCATTACCTCACAGAAATAAACAATTTCCTAAATCTAAAATCTAAGTCTTAAAACGAATTACAAATACAAAATTTCAGAAATATTGTCACAAAAAACTTTACCATATAAGTCCTATTTTATGTATATGATAATCACAACTGATTTATCGATACTAATAATTGTACTATCAACTGAACAAGAAAAACGTTATCGATTACCTACCGGAGTGGATAGCAAAAAGAAGTGAAAAAGAAAAGAAACGCATCGTTAACGAAAACATGGAGTAGTGCGTTGTAACGTCCGTGCATGCTATGAATAAGACAATGCGTACGTTATTCTATCGCATATAAATGTAAATAGCTATAATGTGTCGCAAATGCACACGGTATTCCCAGCCGAGGAAATCGCGTTGACATTAATCGAACGCACTTAGTAAGTACGAGTATTCCTAGATTTTAGAGAATTCTCCAGTTTTTGTATACATCGCTGGAACTACCAGATTATTACTGATAAGCGAGTGATTTTGATTACGATATAAGATACCGATTTACAGTAAAATCAGTTAAGAGTTTTATTTAGACAACATGGACCCTTTCCTTAAGACATAATTGGCCATCGATTTTTTAACGTGGGACAATAAGTATTAAATTATCAATTGAACCAAATTTTTGTAATTGATACAATCATCTCCATCGTCATGTATTATCGTTCTGTCAAAAGAGTATACCATATAGTAGTATCAATGTAAAGAAAACTGATTTCTCAAATCAATACCAACTTTTTTCCCATATTCTCTGTAGACATATGTGTGTTGACATAAGATTTTCGTATTGTTATGCACTAGGGAAGAGTCCTTGTCATCTCGAATTGTATTTTCTGCACGCATATTATTAAAAGCGTCGTCCATTCATCTATCTATATGAGAAGGAATCAGACACAAAACGCTATAGGCTATAAAACGTAAGTTAATCCTTATTGTTTTTATTTACTGTTCGGAAAGTTATTGCAATTATATTCACAGAAGCTGTGCGCTATGCACTTGAGATTTTATTTGGGATTATTGTCTTTGCTGAAAATAACGTAAAGAAATAACGAGAGAAACAATATGAATAATTGTATCGAACTCCATTTTGTCATAGACAGAAGAGAGTTAGTAACGATTGTACATAGACAACAGGATTGACTATTTTATGCTGTAATGCCTTGGCCTAAAGAACAAGGCTAAGGTTGTCAAGTCATCGATGCTTTGTACATTACTACAACGTGACTACCATTATTAACATTATATAATTTAGTATATAAAAACTATAATGTTTATGTGTCTAATATTTTTAGCATATAAACACCTCCCGATACCTTTAAATTAATAGAGAAGTTCGTTTTAATTTTACTTATTTGGATCTTAAAGCATTATAATATTGCATACTTTTTAAATTTCGTTAACAATGTAAGAACTGCGTTTCCTCCAGAAGCGGCTGCTTTGACTATTAGTCGCAAATTTATGGGATGACACACGAAATTAACGAACACAATACCTATAATACAATATTCAGTGTCACGCAGGACAGTTTATAATAAGCAAATAACTCTATTATATAAATAAAATAATATCAAGATTAAATAAAACAATTCTAATAATTCACAATGTCAACAGAATATAGGATACGCGCTCTAAAGTGATCTGCAATTTGTTTGATTAATATAATAATAGTTAATTAAAGAATCGCCACGCTAAAAACTTGTTATGCATATATATTTTTATAACATATATTCACAATGAATATGATTTGAATTTAAACGGATTCTGCTGTTTCTTTTATCCTTACGACTATTATGAAATCCATATAATAGTATACGCACTCTATATATATTACCATAATTATTTAAGGACCATTCAATCATTCATTATATCGTTACTTAACATATTCGTCATCTTCTCTCGCTATACGCATTAAAAATATATGTATCTGAAGATATATCGCATCGTGTTGCGCTGCATATATTCACATGTGGCGCGTCTTGATGTCAAAGGAAAGAGTGCTGACGTTGATCCGTTTTACTGCACGGAGAACATGTTAACCAATGTGAACCAGTGAGGTGCGTTCCCTGTATCCCCATGAACGTGGGTGAGCCGGTTAGAGGATTGCAGAGAATTGTTCGTAGTTGCCCATTGCCCCTACTCGTATCTACATATTTGCTGGCTGCTACATGTAGGTGTGTATCACTGCTGTAACCCGTTGGTCGCTTCTAGCCATTACGTCGCTTCTCCCTCAAGATTTCGTCTCTCCACCACGGTATTGATGATTTCCATTTAAGGGAATCTTACCGCCTGTCGTAGTATGGGCCGGAGCAAGTCTCGTTTCGGTTTTATAAAAGTATTTACAATTACTGGTTTGGCAATAGAGTTAGCATTATTTTGTGGCTCGTATTATATCTGGCATCGCATGAATACATCACAAGGTACGTGTAGTGATCTGCATTCAGACTGCCGCTCCCAATTATAGGTTACTTTGAAAATGAGCATTTTTCTACTCCGTGAGAGATATAAAGTCATTCATTGGGTTTTTTGTAGGATCGTGTTATTGAAATAGCCCTTTTAGATATATACATGTATATCTTTTTTCTATGATATTGAATTTTAATGTTGCGCGAAAAATTGTTCTCATTGTTATGTTACTCATTCCAATGACATAAAGAATTCTTTTAGTTTAAGACTTCTTTCTTATTTTTAATATCGGTTGGCTATTGTAATTTATGCCAGTGTGAAGAGTTTTGAAAATAGGTATATTTGGAGTGGTGAACTTTTGTTTTAGATTTCAGATTTTACATGCACAAGAATTATCCTGAAGTACTGAATGGATATTACACTGTTGGAGAAAAACTTTCTGGGGATACCAAAATAAGAACATTAGATCTTGAAGATTGGGAGAGAAATAAAAAACGTTAATGATTATAAGCACTTCATGGCGTACTTTAAAAGTTTACTCTATCTGATTATTGCCGGTGGTGTAAGTTATACTCTTTTGTGTACCATCTCAGTGAAAGAAGAAGATTTCATTAAGGTAATGAATTTACATGAGAATTGATATAATAACATTGATCTGAATACAGATTATTTTCATCATTAGTTATTGATAATTTTATTCACACCATATGATTTTGAATATACTGCCAATATTTGTCATTGAAATTACATATTTCCAATAATTCAATTAGGATTTTAATAAACGGTTCTTTGATTACAAGATTTATATTATATAACCTGAATTTAGCTATCTGTATCTTAAAAACCCATGGCAACGTGACTTGTCAAAAAATTTTCAAATTGACAGGTGTCAGAGAATATAAAACCGTTAACTTTTTATTTCAGAATTACCCAAAGGTTGATAGGAAAAAACAAGAACAAGTGCTTAAAATCCTGCAAAAAGCTGCTAGGGTGCCGGATCCTATGTCCCAACAAGTTCAGGGTGATGCTAGTTACGCCAATTCAAAACTAATGAGCAATATCTCTGGGGCAGAAAAATAGTATCTTATCAATATGGATCCCTCTAGTCTGATAGAGGACAGTTTGCCCGATCGTATTACAAAAAGAGATCGGGAACGAAAAAATGTTATCGAAAGACGAAGAGAGGAACGGCAGCAACTCGCCGTTGAATCTGAGCAATCGAGTTACTTTAAAGACGCATTCTATGCATCTTGCAAGCAGGTTAAAGATATGTTGAATGATGCACCCGCTGCACCTACGTCAGCTCTTCCTGGCATTTTTGACAAAGCAAATAAGGAAATACAAACGCTCAAGAATTATTTGTCACAGTCAAAGATGTTTTTAAAAATGTACGACATACGAAGAGCTCAAGAGAATTTACAACTCTTAGAAAATGAAGCAAGTGAACTTGAGTTAAAACTCCTGCCCAAGAAAAAATTTGGATTTAAGGCCCGCAGAGCAGTCAAAAAGCCTATAGAGAAAGTACATGATGTCACAGATGGTTTAAAAGATCTGAAAATATCAGAGGGCATTGTAAATGGCACCACAAAGCAAAACAACAAACTCTCAAGCAAGTATGGTGACAGTGCCTATACTGTAATGGGAAAAGTTGATGACCAATTGATACTTGATGCAGAAAATGTTAACAAGAATGACGTACTACTGTCAGATTTACTCCGATGCACAGTACGAATATATGGTACACCCAGTACACTACACATGATTAACCTAAAACAATGTACTATCCTTGTAGGGCCTGTTGCATCATCTGTATTTATCCACGATTGCACAGAATGTCAATTCGCATTTGCATGTCAGCAATTAAGATTACATTCTTCGACTGACTGTACAATTTACCTTCATGTAACAAGCAGAGCGATTATAGAAGACTGCACTAAAATACGAGTAGCTCCATATAACTGGACTTATGAAGATCAAACGAGTCACTTCAATTTAGCTGGACTCGATCAGAAAGTAAATAATTGGAATTGTGTCGATGACTTTAATTGGTTATCCAGTGAGAAGCATTCTCCAAACTGGTCAATTTTGGAACCTGAGTCTAGAGTTAAGAGCTGGGATTAATAAAGACATGAGATATATATTGAGCATGCATGGATTGGATGATACATAGATTTGAATTCCTTATAAACTAGCAATTAACTTACATTCGTAAATTATTTACATGTGTACTTGGCTTTTACACAATGATACAACACATGTATGTCGTTTATTATGTGGTGTTTAATAAAATTACTGCTTGAGCGTTAGAACCACTTCAATTTGGAGTATTCATCAGTTTTCAACTAATATACCAAATTCTGAAAACCTTGTTTTACGAATAAATATACGAGTTACTTTAGTTTCCTCAATATAACGAACATTAGCAACAGAAGCATGTATAAGCAGTTGTAAAATTTTGATTGCTAATATGCTTTATATAGAAAGTTAACGTTGGTTTTGAGTTTGAGGACTGACATAATGAACGCAAATTTATATCAAATAATGTACGAATCCTCCAAGTAGTACTCTATAAGGAATCACCTAAAGTTTTATTAATTATTAATTTTTGAGGTTTTTATTTTAGTAGTGTACTACTTTCGACTTTTTGACCACTGGGTGATATCACTGGTAGCCATATTAGAGAGGACATAAAGTTCATGTGTTGGTAGCAGCTCGATTGATGAATTATATTAATAAGTGTATACAATAATACTTAGAAAGCAGGAACCACGGTGGGTAAAAGTTAGAAATGCTAGAAATTGTAAAATTTAGCTGAGCGCAGAATTGTTGCGCAGAACTCGCGCACTTTTGGAAGCGTTTAGGCTTAAAATTAGAGCGCTCATTCCCCCACAGGCCGGTCGCCTATACTAGTCTCTATATTAATTTCTTGTTTATTCCTATACTCGTATTCCTTACTTTGCTACTATCATTTTTATTTACTTTCCTTATTTCTTTCTTTCTGCCTTCTTTTTGTTCTGTGCTCATTCACTTTCCATTGTGCTTGTCTTAATTTTTATACTTCATGGGTTGGATTTACCATATTTCTTCGAGTAGCCATAAGAGGGTAGTTCATTGTTAGAGAAACACACGTAGACTATGGCGACGGGGGTTGCCCTTCCGCCTCATCTACTGAGCTTGCTCAATAGGTCGGGCCCAGGTTGTGGTTGCAGTATGGTCTCTCCAGAACTCCCGACGAGGACCTAGAGCACCGCTAGGGTACTCTACGACGATAGTCTTGCGTGCAGTCAATCTAAATGGGTGTCTATCTTTCGCGATTGTAGTATATTTTGTTCGCTTTCCTGAAAACCTTGTAAGAAGTCCCTGACCCTTGAGATATTATGTGGGTATAAACGATCCCATGTGTCGGTGGGGAGGTCTTAGGAGTAGTCTGTTGGTTCTGGGAAAAGTAACTGCCTTTGTTCGTGTTCCTGGGTTCGCTTCACTTGAAGTAGTATCGGTTCTTTTGAGAAGCTTCTTGATTAAAGTCTCTGTCGGAGACGAGAGATTTGTCTTTTGCGTCTTTCTTATCCCCCCGGCCCGCTTCCTTTCGTTCCTGAGGTTTTTTCCCCGAGTTTTTGTGGTGGTAGACTCAGGACTCAGGTTTTTTGCTTAATCCCTAAAACAAGGCCCTCTGTTGGACCTCGGAGGGGTCGTAGCTCCTTCGTGGAGAGGTATCTACATACAACCTTTCTGCAATATATCTATATGTTAGTAAACTGTAGGTATACATTTATATTGTATTTTAATTCTCGCTTAACTTCGGGGGCAACATAGCCAACGATGGAAGCTTACACTTTACCGATAGTAGAAAATGCTCGGTCCGCATGCTGCAATATTCCGAAATTCATTAAACTAACTGACCCAATGAAAATTTTTTAAGGTTGGCTGCCTTCATTAAGTACTCTCCTCTCGGTGAATAGAACACTAAAATATAAGTATACTGGAACGCGTATGGCATAGGTGAGGGGCGGGTAGAGAGAGATAGCGAGGAAACAGGCCAATGTAGTAAGCTGTCTCTATCACACACTGTACAGTCTCTCAAAAAGTTTAAGCTGAGATAAAGCACTGTGTACGGGAATGACTAAGCCAAAATTACCTGAAATAGTGGCACACATATTTTATTTCGAAGACTGCTAAATATTTTTTTTTGTTTTTACAAAGTTTTACGCATTACTTGACCGCAGTGAAGAGTACACTTATATTTCAGTGCTCGCTCTATCGCACCACGGCTGGCACTGATATGACGTCGAGACAACATTTTTGCACGACTTGTAGACCACATGCGCAGTTCAATTCGAAAAGGACAACTTACTACATGAAGTGAGTGAAACAGATGCGCGCTCGCCATTCTACCTCAGAAATACAGCGTACGCATTCCAGTACTTACATTTCAGTGGTATAGAGTTACGCCATTTTTCTTAGAGGGTGAAGTAACTTCTTCGGAGCAGCAAGAACGAAAAATGGCAGCGAAGGCCACAGCTCTCATGAAGAGTAAGTAATCTCTTTGGAAATATGTTTTTACCAATGAAATTTCTACTTGAACATTGTCAGTCCAAGTTCAATCAATCATATTGAATTCTTGTAATTTTCGGTACACCTCAATTTGAACCTTATATAACATGAAACCACTATGATAGAACTTCATCATATTTCTAACTGTATGATATCCAATGTTATTTCGTGTAATATTTTTTAAAAATAAATGAAAATTAGTTTGTTTTAATTTTATAAATGTCAACATATGTATATATTTTATTACAATTTAAAAACTTGCTGTAAGGTTACACAATTTGCTGTCTGTTGACATTTTACCTTGCTTGATTTTCAGACCTTATCACCGAGGCTAAGCCTAAGCTGAAGGTCATTGCAAGCTATGCCAAGGTTGAGCTTGTGCCACCTACTCCTGCTGATATTCCTGCCATTCGCTCTGGAATCAGCAGGTTGATTCAGAGTGCCAAAACTGGTCGTTACCGTGACCTCACTGTGAGGGAGGCATGGTTGAACACCCTGGTTGCTGTTGAAGTTATTTGCTGGTTCTACATTGGCGAATGCATTGGCAAACGACATCTTGTCGGTTACAATGTTTAAGTGCTTGAGTATTGCCAACCCTTATAGGAAATTACATACAGTTATAGATATTTCCGTGAACATGTGATCACTCACCCAATGTAAGTTTAATAAACAGCAGTTAAATTGCAATTCAATTTGTATTGGTTCTTTTTAAGTACATTTCGATAATCCATTAGAATATCACAAAAACGTGTAAGTGTAAAATGTATTTAAATTGTATTAGACAAGTCTCTGTCTCACATAGGTACATAAGTATCTTAAATTATGTTTCATATTCTGTAAAGGTATGTTGTTGGCTGTATTGCCACAAGCATATGGCACCTGTAACATGGACATTCAATGATCGCGTTACACCAACTTGTGGTACTTCCACACAAACATCCAAGAGTGTTATTAAGTTAGGCGGTATACCATCTTTTTCATTGCTAAAATTATCAGATCAATAATTTTCATAGAAGAAGAGAGCTTAATCGCTTACAAAACTTACCCCAGCACCAGCACAGTCTTTTTTGGAAATTCCATTTTTGGAAGACTT
Source organism: Calameuta idolon (assembly GCA_030142285.1). Lineage (NCBI taxonomy): Eukaryota > Metazoa > Arthropoda > Insecta > Hymenoptera > Cephidae > Calameuta > Calameuta idolon. Next base: position 130,086 of record JARQSV010000133.1, read on the forward strand.
ATGCTTTTTGCTGTTTGTTCTGCACCAATTAATTTCCAACCCAAATTTCTTTTTTCTGTCAGATATATTTGCAACTGGTGTGGTTTTACCTATAACAATTTCTTGCCATTGATGTAATTGAAACAAATTTAAGTATATTGTGAAAACAAAAAAATACCTCTGTGACTGTGATCCATTTTTCCGCGGATACACTCAAACTCTGGAACTCTCTGTTTTGAGTGTGTTCACAACATGAAATAACTAATTCTTTAGCTCCAAAAATTTCACAAGTTCTAGCTAAACCACCAAGATTAGGTAGCCGATCAACAAGTGAGGCCACAACTATAATACCGTCCTCGCCATTATTCTTCTTTCGAGATAGTGATAGTTGTGATATTTTTGAAAGTTCCTCATCCAGTGGTGCCATTGATTTCCATGGAGTAATTTTTTTTTGCATATCTAAGGTATCTGTAGTAGTTATGTCGATATCCTCTGATGTGAATGTGCCAGCTGTGATAAAATACATTTGAATGCCATGTGGAAACCACTGACTATCAATATGATCCTTTTAACTCACCATGAGAGGATTTTAACATTTGTAGGGATACTGCAGATTCACTGAGTGACCTGGTAGGATTATAGTGTTTCATAGGGTGTTTATTCAACATTGTAAATTTGAGTGCTTTAAACAACTCTGGTGAAATCCATTCGTCACAACTAATATTCGCAAGCCGTGGCAATTCTTGATAAATGGTCTGGGTTAAAAAGTGGTAATTATGTATTAATCATTTATGAACAATGACCATTAAGTAAGACAAAACATACTTCCAAGCTGTAGTCATCCATTGGATGGAAGATAGTAAAATAAAAATCTTGTTGCAATTGCCCAGAATTTTTCATCATATTTCCATACTGAAGACTTTTAATTACTGCATTCTGCAGACCCTCAAATGTAGCTGAAGTATTTGGGCCAGTTACGCTTATTAGCATTTCATACAATTTTACTAAGACTACCTAGTAAAGGAAAATTAGAAAATAAAACCAAAAAATTATCAGAATTAAAAATTATTAACATCGAATTATATAACAAGGTTTAATTCACATAAAATACAACTGACCTGACCATAGAGACGTACGTTGAACTGTTGCCCCATACAACATGGTATAATATGTGAAATAGCTGAATAAAGAAAATCTGTTTGAGCTAATTTTGGTAAAAATCGTGCTACATGATATGCTATACTAGCAGCAGAAGTTAAACAACTAGGTCGATTAAAATGTCCCTATAAATAAACAAAATTCATTTATAAAATTAAAGAAAACTTATACTGTTTAGATACAGGAAATTGTAACAAACCTGGGTAAACATATCCCATAAGGAATCCACCATAGTATTATAATTCGTATATATTAGAATGAGTAACCATTCTTCCATGTATCTAACGCTGTGCTGATTACTCTCAGACATTATGTCATTTCGAAGAATTTCGTGCAAACACTTAATACTCTCCTGCGAATAACATTATAAAAATTCTAAAACCTAAAACAATCTTTAGATTTTAGAATGTTTGTGATCCTACCTCATCTAGTACAGGTACTATTAACAGAAACACTTGCATTATACGATGTTTGATTCTATGCAAGTGAGAATCACCAAAATATCGTTTATTTTTAAAACTTTCTAGTCTATGAGCAGCCAATGATAAAAACTTTGCTCCAACCTCTGAGTATGTTGCAATTGCTTTGCACAAAAGAATTGTAGATTTTGCTCTGATAACAGTATCAATATTGCAGCTCCTAATATATGATAAAATAACACAATAAATTTATTCATATCTGAAATCATTATTCAATAAATAAAATATATTCACCATATAGGTACTTCATCCACAAAACACTTCCTGACATATTTGGCAATGTAAGTACAAGTCTGCAATTCAATTCTTTGATCACGCCGAGGTACAGCACCATGTAGCAGACAAGAGAATACCGCTTCAGGAAAGACTTTGACATAATCTGCACCCAAACGATCAATCATATAATCAAGGAAAATTAACTTGATTTTTGGTACATTTTCCCCTTCACGCATTAGAAGATTAATCCACTAGAAAGACGAGATATATATTTAGAGAATTTTTACTAGGACATAATATTTCAATGAATTATCTGTTCATACTTCCATAGCAGCATCAGCATAGATTTTAGAATCAAAGAAACTTGGTGTCATAAGGAATTCAACGATTCCTTCAACAGCTTGCCAATAAACTTCACTCTTTTTGCTCTCAAAAGTGGTTGTCCAGCTATATTTGAATAACGAGATTACAGTAGATTTATCAAGATTTTTATATTTTACGCTAATCAATTTACTTAAAATTCTCAGCATTGCAGGAATAACTTCTTTTCCGCCACCTTCAAAGATACGCTCAATATGCTCCAGCCAACTGACTTTTACCCAGGACACCACTGGTACAGTATCAAGATACATATCAATCAATTGTGCAGTGACTTTATAACATTCGGAAGCAATTTTACTTGTAGAGGTTGTTCCATGAGTCTTTAAGGCAGAGATATTCCTGATACCATATGTTCTAAGTAAAGTCTCTATGTCTCTATAATGTACATTCTTTGTGGTGTAACAATAATGTAACATGTATAATGCGAATAATCTTTGAACAGGCTGGTACACTTCAGGACCATTAATTATTTCTATCGCTTCTTTTTCAAAATCTTCTATGTGCCTATTAAAACCACGACTTGCCAGATCATTTTTCACGTTAAGAAATGTCTTCGCTACCCATATATATTTATTGACATCATCGCAGGTGGATAATGTCAGAGTATTTTTCACGCTTTTCTGTATAAATCTCAAAATAACGTCAAGATATGGTGTGATCATTTTGCTAATTATTTGATCCTCTTCCAGTGTACACATATTCAACAATGAACTCATGAGAAATATGATCCTCTCTGTGGAATCGGTAGGAGCGTAAGGTCTATTGTCAATACCAACTAGTGTAGTGAATAAAGTAAAAAGTACTCGCTTTGCACAATTTTCACAGTACTGGGTATTGTTGAATATTAAATCAGCATCGTGCAAGAGCATAATCATTAACGCAAATGCCCTTACAATGGAATTCTGTGCAGAATTTTTTTTTAATATCTTCTTTTCCATTTTCTTGAAAAATTCATTAACAGTTGGTTCACGGATAAACTCTTTTAGCCAATTTGTAATTAGAATCCAAGCAGGTGTTCCACGAGCCAGAGCCTCACCCTCTGGAAATGCTGCTAATGTATTGGCAATTAATTCCAAATCAAGAGATACTTGTGTGTTGTAGACAAGAGACATTAAAATCCGTAATTGCGAGGCAGCTCTTAGCGTTTGAGAATGCATATTTAAGCTTGTTTCTGCTAATTCTTTAACTGCTCTTAGTTGTTCAGCTTTCCATACATTATGTACAGGAGTATCACTGAGTACTGTGCTTAATGCATATGATATATGATATAAGGCAATAGGTCCCCATGAAACTTTTGAAATCAGTAAAATGAATCTATTTACTAGATTACACTCTGCCTCTTCTGCTCGAGTAAAAAGTGTAGATAATTGTTCGGATACTTCTGGTGGTCTATCTGGTTTCTGATATTCATAGAGGAAGGTATTGTTAAGGACGTTCACTATAACCGCTAAGAAATTGTCATTGTACATATCCAGATCCATTTTGAATGCTTGCAGAAGAGCCCACTTTACAATGGCATTGTTTTCATGCTGTAATGCCCTTTCCATGATGCACTGGAGCCAGGGTGTATCAAAGCAATTTCCACATGACTTGTGATCTATATTTCCATCTATTAGACTCTCTATAAGAGGTAGTGCTGGTATTATCAAATGCTTTTGTTTCTCTTCAAGCGCTTCCATGAGTAGAAAGAAATTTTTTCTGGTTATATCGATTGACATAAATGAAGAATTTTTGCGTATACAAAGAAAGGGCACAGAAAGCTTGTCACAAAATTGTTTGGCATTTATTAACTCCTTTTCATGAATTTCCAAAAAGTCCATGGCTCTCTTCATAAGGTATAAAGCTCGCTTACGATTTTGTTCAATCGGAGACTTTAAACCACTTAAGATCAGTATCCAAAATCTTATATCAATATACTGATCAATATGCTCCTGTGTAGCATCTTCTGGATTTAAGGGAAAAAATATATCAGCTAGGATACAGAAAGTTGTAAGTGAACTATTGAGATCATATTGCTCATTTAATATGAATTTCCAAAGTATAGATGTTATAATACCAGAAGAACAAGTATTAATAATTTTTGGCAAAAGCATCAATAGTGATCCCCATTCTGTGTCATGCTTTAATTGGAGCCACAACTTTATAGCATTTGCAAAAAATGAGTCTCGATCTTCTAATTCTTTCATTAGAGAATCATTGAGGTCCGTTAGAATAATTTGCAAATATTGAGTGTCTGCAAAATATCCTAATACATTCAGGCACATTGTTCTTGCATCTGCACTCTTCTTCATATATATATCAATATGCTTGTGAAAGTACTCAAAATGTGCATTAAACTTTTCCACCGAACAGTGCAAAACTGTCTGCAATATCATGATGTCTAACATCATCTCCAACTCTTCTTTACTCCATGACTTTTCTGGGATGAAAAAAACATTTTCAATGTCTGGAATATCAAGTTCTTGTAGTATATTATATTCATTACTAGAGGATGGACCATATATAAGCTGATACTCATAGCATAGTAATGAGCGAAAGGTCTCAAGTTTTCCAATAGACAACTCTTTCTGGGCTAATTCCTCGTTATATTTCTTTATCAAATGATATATCATTGAAAGAGGGTTCACTCGAGCAGTCTCATCAAGTATTTGTAATATTGATATGTCTGTGTGTATGCTCTTATATCGTATATCCAAATCCATTTTCTTAGACTTGGTCTGCTTTAACATAACTATGTAAAACAGTTAATAACTTTCAGTAGCAGTATTAAACGTTCATCCAAAAATGAATTTGAAATCTGTAATCAAAACATAGATAGCTAGTCTTAATTACCAATAAAATGAATGTAGAAGTTAATATTTTTCGACATTGAACAAGAATTTATAATACTGAACATTTATATTTAAGTGCTAGTTTCAAACCCCCTGTTAAAGATACTTATTTAAATTATAAAACAAAGAATGATGTTTAGACGTCCATTATACATGTATTACAGGTATTTGCACGTGGATTAATGATTGAGAAATTTTTCTATTAAAATTTTGTTATGAATATATATACTCCTGTTACGAAACTTGGAAATACTGCATAAATTTATCATAACTAAAGAGTTCCATACATTATACCAGATCTGTTTGCCAGACCACCGGCGAATTCTAGCTGCGTTAATCTCAGCACTCTTGCCTCTTGTGTCCAGTATCCGATGTCAACAGGTTCCAAGAGACATGGTGATTGACAGTAACCGCGAATGAACTTCAATCTTCGAAAATACACGTGGAGACACGCAAAGCTAGATTTCAAATTATTATCGAACTTTCAACTATGGCGATGAGCAAATTTGAATACGTGAAACAGTTCGAACGAGATGATTCTTGTTTACCTAATTGTTGGATCGTGGTTAGGATTGACGGGCGAAGTTTTTCCAAATTTTCTGCTGCTCATCAATTTATTAAACCTAACGATGCTGCAGCTTTGGAGCTGATGAACCGTGCAGCTATCACCGTCATGGAAGATTTCAGGGAAATTGTTCTGGCATTTGGTCAGAGTGATGAATATTCATTTGTATTCAGGAAAGATACACAGCTGTTTAAGCGTAGGGGTATGTGAATAACTATTTCTATTCATTGAAATATCAAATTTCTATTATAGAACAAAGATTATATTTAGATAGTTACATATTTATTGTTAATATTTTTTTTCTTGCAGCTTCCAAGTTGATGTCTAATGTGAATTCCTTGTTCACTTCATCCTATGTATTTCATTGGCCTCGTATCATAGGGAATAAAGAACTCCGCTATCCACCCTCATTTGATGCTCGTGTTGTTCTTTATCCAACTGATAAAAACCTAAGGGATTATTTATCCTGGAGGCAAGCTGATGTCCATGTTAATAATCTGTATAATACTTGTTTCTGGAACCTTGTTTTAAAGAGACAAATGACATCTGCGCAGGTATTTATTAATATGCTGTTTATTTTATTGTAATAGGATATTACAAAGCGGAAAACACAAGTCTTTCTTTATAGGCAGGTGAGAAATTAAAGGGAACACTATCATCACACAAAAATGAATTGCTGTTCCAAGAGTTTGGAATAAATTACAATGATGAACCAGCAACTTTTCGAAAAGGTACTACCCTCATTCGAAAATTAGCGCCTGATGGGAATGGTAAACTGAAACCTATAGTTGTATCTCTGGTAGATGACATCATTGGTGATCGTTTTTGGAAAGAAAATCATGAAGTGATAGGACTTAAAAGTTTGGCGACTTATCAGCGTTTAACTGCGACGAATAACTCTACTTCAAATACAGTGCCTACCCCTATACACTATATAAATAATATATCACCATCCTCTAAAGGTAATCAGTTAAATTCTATAAGAGACGATTCACGTGCAGAAGGAAATCGTGTAGTAAATAGAGAAATAATGCAGTGCGATCCAACTAACAGTGAACAACTACATAATAAATAATTAATTTTTTTCTATAATATAAATAATATTCTATTCTTGGATATGCTATACCAGTTTCATACCATATTAGGAACAATAAGTAAATAATAATGGAGTACTCTAAAAATATTCCATTGAAAGCAGTTTTTTTTTAAGAATATGTATGTGCATCTTGACACGTGACTGTAATGTATAAGAAAGTTTTATATGTAAATATATAAGACAACATAATTATTTTCATATTAAGAAAATGTCATTGAGTATTGAGCATTTCCATGTCTATGGTCTACTACGTCACTATAATATTCGTTATATGTATGTGGAATGCGTTTTCACTTTATTAGTTTATACAGTTTGCAGTTATTAAATTAACAATTACACCAAGGGATGATACTATGCAAGACAGTGCTTGACACCGAAGAATATAATAAAATACACTATATACATAGAAGTTTTTCTGTAACAATTTGAAAGTAATTTGTGGCCGATGAAGACAAATTAAATGGTACGGTATACTATGACCATTGCGATTTACATTTCCAAAGTAATTTTAAAAGCTTCGCATAATCTGTTTTAACCACGTAAAATTCATCTGGCAGTTGTGATCCATTTCTCATGTGGTGTGGCTGCATTTAAACTCTAACGTTTCGGCGTTGCGAATAAAACATTGCGATCGTTCTGATCGAATAACTACGGCTGGTAAAGGGAATCTAACAATACGAATAATTAGAACCGAACTTCATTCGTTTGTGCTTGCACGGGGCTAGATACAATGGCGATGAAATTGACTGACATGTCTAATTAGAAGATGGGTATATAATTATCAATCTTAGCTCGGTGTTTTTGAGCAACGCATTCAGATATCCATACGATGTTACGACATTCTTGTTCTTTCAGCTTCAAATAGCTGTAGAACACGCCAAAGTGGAATTGTTGTAAGAATGCTTGTACGTTCAAGCGTACCTCGTACTCGAAAAACTTATCTTCCAGGGTTTTATCACCAGGATTGTTTCCAGCACCTTCGAATAGGGCACTATATTCCTGTAATAGAAAGTTAAAATAACTTACATTCGCCTTTATATATTAAATATCTACTCAATTAGGTTGGCTATAATACGTACAGCATAATACTCAGCAACAGCTTTAACTTGTTCATAATCATCAGCACGTGCTAATGCAGCCAATCCGTCAGGATTCAACCGACCACAGCGAGGATACAGTTTGGCACGATCATCCTTACCTAATTCCGTTCCAAAGGAATTGATCGTGATGATGATTGCACGTCTATCTGCCTCAAACTATCATAATAATATATGTTTTATGTAATTGTTGTTTTAAAATAATTTTCAATAGATGTTATAGAAGTAATCTTACAGCAAGAATTTCACACATGGTATCGGCAGTAGTACCGCCGATGTCCTTGCAGAATTTATAGAAAGCTTCCAAGTATGCCTTGTACAGAGTATTTCTAATGATCTCGATGTTCATTTCATCCAAATCTTGTTCGGAGATACAATCGACGAAGAACGGAGCTACAGTAATAGTAAAATAATATCTATCATATCACAGAAAATAATATATAAATTTTTGTTATGTTGAACAAATTGTTTGAAGTACCTAGAGGTGTATCTACCAATACAGCATTGTACAACTCAGCAGGAGTAGCAGCAACATGAATAGCCTCCATTTGCTCAAAACTACCAAGTGGGTGACACTTAGGAATCAGCTCAGAAATTGGTCTTTGATGTAAAGTACCAGTAATCAGAAGTATGATATTGTCAATCATATAACTGTAAGTGATGAAGTCCAGGAATTGCGACAAAGGTTCGACAGAGTGATTGCGCATATGCTGAAATTCAATAACGAGCTTTTCTCTCAGTTTATCGTCAATGACACTGACTGATAGAGGAGATGGTTCATTTGCTAGAAAGCTGCCATAATCACTTCCAGCCAAATGTAGCTTTAAATCTGTAAAGAAATTCGTTCACCTTTTACAATATAATGCTAGATTTTAAAGAAAGTAATAATATATTAATTGCAAACTATTTCATTTTTCTCTTACACAGTTTGAACAATTTATAGTAAATTGGGTATTAGTTTTGTGATAATTTGCTTATAAATATAACATATAAGAGATTTTTTGTTATGTATATATAGAGATTTTTAGATAATATATAAAAAATACCATTATTTATAGTGAATGAGGTAACAAAATGGATCTTAATTTACCTTCAAGGGTCTCACATTGGACCAAATTAAGATAGTCACTTTGCTGAAGAATTCCGCACTTGAATCCACGACAAAGGCCTTCCAGGTATCCTCCGTCAATATTAAACAGACAGCCCTTCATTCTTATGCCGCAATATTGTACTTTTCTTACTTGGTATAGCTACGCGGAGGACCTAGCCGTCAAAGATGAAACTCGGACTCGCCCAGTTTGCTCTAAGTCGATCATATGACCGATTACTATGAAGTCACTCACTAATAAGAAAGCAAATATCGTTTCAACACCCTATCGAGATTTGGTATCGACTATTGAATTGTATAGAGAATTTTTAAACTAAAATGTCAGAAAATCACAATATGAATTGAGGTAATTTATTAATAGTACAGCAATTTTAAAGCATTGCTTATATTTTGTATTCCTTTGATCGTAATTTCTTTACAGACGTGACAGATACTTAGGTCATAGATTAAATGATTCATTCCGTACCGATGTAATTGTAGGCCCTCTGAGGCAACTTCACGTTCCTTTCAAAGATTCAATATCTTTATTCAATGGTGAATGTTGGAGTAGGATGGAAAGAATTTTCAACATTTGCGCTACGGCGGATTGATACATCTTGAGTGCAGCCTTCAGACTTCATGATAGTGACGACAACGTATTATGAAGATCCAAAAACTTTTTATACAAATTTGAGAATATTATTCATATAGCTTGGTTCTGTGCTACAGTGTCAAGAATCTGCATATATACAGCTAAAAATGTTTGGCAAGAAGAAAGAAGTAAAACGGCGACCAAGACCAGCAGGAAGCCTGGCGCAGGTAAAAAATTTTATACTTTGTAACCCTCTTATCTGTCGTTCATTACACGTATAATAATGACAACTTTCATTTCCATAAGTATGGGTTATTTGAAGTTCCTGATAATATTGATGACATCGCTGCAATCAGCACTGATGATGGACATGATCAAGATTTGGAGGCGGAACTTGCTGCTTTGACGTCTAATAACGACTCCGAACGTCCTCGACGTCGTAAAGGTGTATACCTTGCATATTTGTTCGCTAGATATTTTAGTTTTCTATTGAAGAGCAGATGCCTTATAAAAACTGTTTTCAGCACCAAAGCCTATTCCAAATGAAAATCTTGACGCTATGGTTGCTGAAAGCATGAAGGACATAGATCTTGATGAAGAATTGTCTGGTGGCGATGATGATCCTGATTTATTGGTACCTTAAAAAATTCATAAATTTTATTATCCTTTTTTGAACTTTTGAATTATTAGGATAATGTTGTTATATGTGTTATAGAATGAACTTAAGGAGATAACAGGAGACGAAACTGTTTCTCTAGAGCCTTCAGAAGAGGAGCAATCACACATGGAAGAAAAGAATGACAGTGATACTACAGAGATGATAACATTATTACAAGAAAGACTAGCTATGTATAAAACTGCAGAGAAAAAAGCTAAGAATGAAAATGAAGCAGGACGAGCTCGTCGTTTTGCTCGAGGTGTTAAAACATTGGAAGGAATGTTAGCTGATATACATTCTGGAAAAGTTGTGAATAAGGCTGATATACCACCAGTACTTCCACCTTCAGCTGTAGAATCATCTGACAATGGTCCTACAGGTATCGTATAAGTTAAAACTGTTTTGATTTATGTATTTACTTTAAACATCTGTATTCTTAGAAAATAAAACTGATGAAATAACAACACCTGCTGAGTCTATTATGCCAGAAGAAGCTCTTGTACCAGAAGCTCGACAAGCTGTAACTGTGAACCCAGAGAAGCTAGAATTATTGAAAAAACGACAGCAAGAATATAAAACTGCTGCTGTTGCCTGGAAGAAATCTGGAAACGTTCAAGAAGCTCTTCAACATGTAAAATTAGCTAAACAGTTTGACATAGTGATTGCAAGTCTAGTAGCTGGCGAAGATATAGATTTATCTGACATGCCACCATCACCCAATCTACCTTCATCAGGAACAACAGCAGCGAGTCCTCCAGTAACAGAAAAAGAAGAAAGTGAAACACAACAAGGTGCACAAACAGAAGTATCAGGTCAGTCCTTAAAAATTTTCGAATGTTTTACTGTTACAAAAGATGTATTACCGTGGTGATCATGAAAATTTTAATATTAAAATAACATAACTATTTCTAGAACCAGTTCAGCACCAGGCAAAGGAAACTACGGATATTGGCACTGCTTTAAAAGAAAGACTGGAAGTATATCGTCGTACAAAAATCACTGCTGAAGAAGAAGGGAATTCCTCAAAAGCACGAAGATACGGTCGTATTTGTAAACAATTTGAGGATGCACTGAAGTTACATGCTCGTGGAAAACCTATTCCTATCGATGAGCTACCTACGCCGCCGGGGTTTCCACCATTATCGATGGGACCACCAGCATCTCCAGCTAAGCCCGAGATTCCACCACCACAACCTGAACCAGAATCACAATCGGAATTAGTACCAGAGTCGACCCAATCTGAGGAAGAATCGGACAAAAAGTCACCAGACAAGAAAGCTCCTCCTGTACCGCCAAGGTCCAAATTAGGTATTTAATAAACGCTACTGATTACATTACAATATTTTTCTTGAAATTCTTACCGCTTCCATACAGCATGTATGAACAATAATTGTTTTTCTTCCAGCAGTGAATAAACAAAAACGAGTGACATCGCGCGCCGATAAACAAATGATGCAGTTACAACAGAGGCAGCACGAACTCAAGCAAGCTGCATTGGCTGCGAAAAAAGACGGTGATCTAGATTTGGCAAAAGATTACTTGAGGCAGGCCAAAGGATTGGATCCATTAATTGAAGCAAGCAAATCTGGTTTACCAGTTGATATGGATTCTGTTCCGTTATCACCATTTGCGAAAATGCAATTACAAGTAAATGGAATAGACCCCAATGAAGATAATTTCACTTTGATCTCTGCCGACAATTGCACTGAGGAAGCTACTGGAACTGATCAACAAATTTATGATAATCTTGAAACGCAATTAATCAAACAAATCAAGGTAATTATCATAATATGTATCCTCCATGTTGATTAAAAAACTTTGATATACTTCAAAGTCCTTTCTTCGTGCATGCTTAAATATAAAACATATCTGTTATTTCACAGTGGTGTCTATCAACTAGAGATCATTCAAAGGCCTTAGGGGATGTAGCAGGTTATAATAGATGGGAGCGATTAGCTTTGGGATACACAAGAGATCTTGATATGTTAAGAGTTCGAAAACGGGACGCACTGCCACCACCACAGCATCATTATGAAATTAAGACCTATGCTATAGTTCAGTAAGTGACCACAATAAAGAGACTGCCATACTTCTGTTACAATAACTTAATCAGAACTATTCACCAGGAGCTGCACGGATTTAGGTGACTCGGACCTTGAATTATCGATAATCCGTGGTGTGAATTACGCTCGTGAAGCAGACACATATGTAATGTTCGAGTTTCCGTATCCCTCTGACAGCCCACCGTCTGATAGAACTTCCACAGTAAGGGACACTAATAATCCTGAATATGAGGCTGTGTTTCCATTAAGCGGTGTAGTGGATCGCAGTTCTAGACAATGTCAGCGTGCATTTAAAAGGCATGCAGTGAAATGTCAAGTTTGGGCCAAAGGGTAAGTCTACATTTTGGAATGAATGATATGAAGGCATTTTTAATTTTGGGATTCTCTTTTCATTTTAATCATCTTTTTTGGAATATGATATTTCGCTTCGGTTTTTGCATCTCTAATTGAAACGAATACATTGACTTTACCGTTCTAATTTAATTTTTTTTAACTGATTTGTTTAATGATCGTATTCGCGACTAATGACAAAACGGTAGAATCCTGTCGATTCCAGTTCCTCTATAGATTTATATTAGTAAATAGATTAGGATGTTACTTGCAGATGCTCGATGAACCCCATCCTGTGTTGCACCCATCCAAGGTATGAAAACTTCATACTTGCAATCCTCATATATTTATTTATTCATTTTAATACTACACATTCTACATCACAGGTGCCACGCCTCCATAAGATCTTCGATTCTCATTTTGTACTCTTTTCATTGCATCATCGTTCACTTTTATATTTATTTTGCATATGTAGTTACTTCTTGTTTGCGATGAATATTTGAGGATACTGGAAAAGACTACATACGAATGACTCAATACATTTAATCAGATAATTGAAAAAGACTGTCAAATTTTTAAGACATCGATGTACCAGTGATTTTACAGATAATCTTACTTTAAGTTATATCTAAGTAACGTATAACAGACTATCATGGCTTATTTTTTAAAATACTTGGTATAATGCAATGATGTAGTGTCTTTTTGTATGTGTGCAACTGTGCTATTTTTCAAAGATGCAACATACGATAAATCTAATGGAAATACCATACTTTAACTTTGATAATAAATGCAAATAATTTCTTTATTAGTTAAACTAAAGCATTTCTATATAATATGCAAATGCTTTGGCGTTTGATAGTACATTCATTATGTTGCTTCTTGAGATATTACTAGAAACGCAAGTAATAGTGGTATATCTCTTGTTTTCTATTGTAGAGGATTCTTCAGGAGTGACAGTCTTCTTGGTACTGTGACTGTCAAGCTGCAGCCATTAGAAACGCAGTGCATCTTACATGATTCCTTTCCGGTAAATATGAATAATTACTGCCAAGTCGACTTTCATTAATTAAAATCATTGGATTTTATGTAATTAAATTTAATTAGTTTCTTAAATTATTCCAACTAGTTGATGGAAGGAAGAAAAGCAGTAGGAGGTAAACTGGAAGTAAAGTTACGTGTCAGAAATCCTATCCTCACCAAGCAAATCGAGCAAATCACTGATAAATGGTTAACAATTGATCACTGATCCTTCGTTGTCTGATGAGAGATATTATTGATCTGTCAACGCTTAAAAATTAGCATTGGCACTACAGTGGCTTTGAGCAATTAATCCAGGAAAACAAAATTTGCGAAGAGGTTTGCAAAAATTACTATACACACAAGAATATATATATAAATGTATATACCCAAGATATTTTAATTGATTAGTTTGAAGTATAGCTAACAAATATTTTTATTTTATCGCAGCTTTATAAATTATATAAATCTACCTAATAAATGGAATCACACTCATTTGACTCGAGTGGTTATGGATTTAATAATTTTAATCAGGTGTTAATCATGATTCTCTATCTATTGAATCCTCATCTCCCAGTTTTTCTGTTAGGAATTCGCACTCTAATGTAAGTCAAGTGTGACATTAAATCCTCAATAGTGTACTAAACTCTACACATACTATACAAACTCAACTGATTTTCCACGCACAGTACGAGAAGCAAGTTACTGCTGTAGCTGAATCCACATTTACCGAAGAACAATACATCAGGTGAATCCCACTAACAAACTATTGTCCGATAATCGTTCACCCCTTCCTCTACCAGTTAACCCCCTAAGTCTCTGAAACCCATCCTTCATCATTCTGTACCAGTCCCTTTCAATTCCACTCTGCGAATTCAACCGACCAACCCTTAATAACCAACACATACATGATACGATCCAGCCACGTTCTATCCTGTAGAGAGACAAGTGAGCAAAAGGACAACGATTTTGAACCTGATTCCTACAGGATGGATCAACCCTCTTTACAAACCAGGGAACCAATCCAGTAATTCTATTCATACCCTTCCTTTCTTTCTTATCACATAAAAATATACCCTCTTTCTTTTAGTTCTCTCTATTCTCCATGGACGATCAGAGAATCAATGATCCTTTTTCGCGGACGAGTTCACAGGTCACGGCGTATGTATGTATGTACACCACTTCGGCGTGGTACGGACTACTATAGTCCTACTGGGTAACCCCGCGGGGTCAAACACTCCGTCCAATGGGATAAATTTAGTGAAAAGTATGAGGAAGCTCTCGCAATTGGAACTTGGTATACTTTTGACTTTTGTTTAACAAAGCCAGGATATATTGAGTGGGTGGGGCGGGATGGGTTAGGTGGATCACGGCATTGGAAAACAACGGGATTTATTTGCCAATTAGACAATTAGGGCGATCGTGACAGCATCCTGGATGAAGGAGCCAAAGGGGTTGGAGTACTGGTTTGTTGCGGGCCAACAAAATTCACCGCTGGAAGAACCATCCTCTGCATTACACGCTCCGGCGCAGAGTATTTGCCTAATATACGGACGTAATGTTGACCTTTTACCCTGCAACAGCGAGCTGCCGGGATTCTGCGTGCAAATTAACGATGTTTGCTCTCAACCCTTGCTCGCACTGGTTCCCTGCTTTCACCCCTTTCTGGCACATCATCGAAATCACCCTTCTTTCTATGCAGTCGGTATCTCTAACCCTTATCTAGTGTCTGCTCTGTAGATTTTATTCTCTACTACGTATAGCTTATAAAATCGTTTTGTTTTTTCATTTATAGGATCCATGCATTCATTATATGAGGATAAGAACAAACAAATAAAGAAATATATAATATTCATTTATCTATGAATTTTTCTATAGAATTATTTTGTAAAATTCTTGGTGTTTTTAGATAATGCAGTTCTATGCAATTCTTTAATTCGAGTTGATCGATAACGATTAATGATTTAATAGATGGGGTCATGGTCATTATAAAGTTACGATCAGAATAACATTCGTTCATTTACGCGTGAACTAATTCGGTAGTGCGCATCTTTGCAGGGTCAGAGATTCAAGATAAACTGCAACGAGCTAAAGTATCTATT
This sequence comes from Calameuta idolon, assembly GCA_030142285.1. Lineage (NCBI taxonomy): Eukaryota > Metazoa > Arthropoda > Insecta > Hymenoptera > Cephidae > Calameuta > Calameuta idolon. The sequence continues at coordinate 145,737 of JARQSV010000133.1, forward strand.
AAGATACTATTATTATTATTGGCTACAAAGTGCAACATTGTCCCTCCACAGTTTAATGCAATAAGCTAACGATAAATCTTGATATTTCATAAAGTTGTTAGCACAATTATGGCCGTAGTTGGTATTTCCTTGTGGCTAAGATAACCTTTCTCTTACACTCGAATCTGGCATGGTAACAGATTTGTTCAAACCAAACATCATTATATTGTTGCTCTACTCCAATTTTCTATTTTATACGTAATCAGCTAGTATGCGTTATAATTTTATGATTAATCAGTAAATTTTCTCAAGCAACTAATTACTTCACTCGGTATGATAATAAACTCGTTATATCATCTTACTATTGCCGATCTAAACGTAATATTACGTTCTGCTTAGCGGATGAGTTTGGATAGTTAAATAAATGCAATTCCAAGCACAACATCATACCGGAATTAATATTTGTCCATTATCAAGCATTATAAAAGTTAATAATAGTATCACTCTATTGATCAATCAGCATCCTTATTCTACAAATTGAGCATAATGTTATAATCAGACATGTCGTATCATCCACACGTATACGTCACTTTTAAGAATTCTAAAAAAGACCTTAGGACTTTCCGTGCGCGAGCCACGTGCTTCGTGATTTTTCGAAATTGCTCGCGCCTCTTGATATGCTCCGATTACTGCTTATTCGGCATAAGGCCGGATGTGACGTCACCTGAAGTCGCGCGTGCAGATTGCAGATGCCAGATGTGACCCGACACCCGCGTCTTATGTCCTCGCATTTACGTGATACTTGGTTCTCTCTATTCTGGTGTCGCTTCGTCTGTCTGACCATCTCTGCCATATCCGTAAACAACTTTTCGCATCGATATTCGAAATGAAAGAGCAAGAGATGGGGGTGGTAATGGCGGTGGAGGGTCATAAGAAAAAAAACTACCATAGCATCAAACGATAGTAACAGCCATAGCTAGTCTCGTCGATCTTAAGAAACCTTTTATTCTCATTCTAGAATAGTCTCGGAGATATAAAATGCGGGAAAAATAAAAAAATTCAAAAAAAGGAACTGACCAACAACAGCGCAGCTTCGCACACGCCAATATATCTTCTATTTGGATCAAGGTTTCCGAAGCTCGTGATATCAATGTTGCTGTTGTGAAAAAAAAATATTTCTTCAGATTGGTAATCTTGAATCGGTGCGATGAAGGTTCTCGGGTTGAAAAATATGAGTTCGATGCATAAAGTAGTGTATATAAAATTAGAATAGGCAATTGACAATGTTGCAATTTAACGTCTGCTCCTAGTGAATATGATAAACCATAACTCAGCTAATTAATGTGTCATGGATTAGTTTAATTATAATTCTCTACGAGGAATCTTATCGGATACCATGATAGTAAGCAGTTATATACAGTGGCAGAGCTAATGACTATCAGAGTAGCACTACTGATAAAGTACACCCTAAGTATCGTTAGACGCCTTTTGATTAGTCTGGAGTTGTCTTGTACAGTATCAACATAAGTTACATTCGTTATGGAATTGCATTACTTGAAACTCTTATCTGAATATTATAGTGATTGTGCGAGTCTCATGAGGAATTAACTTTCACGGATAAGGGCAGTGCGGACTTTAAGGGATAGCAGTTCGTCAAGACTTGGTTAATTCTGTATACGAGATCGCACGGAGGTCATTTGACATTATCGAACGATCAGGAGGGATCGGGTCAGCCACTTGTCCCGATTTTATCGGCGGCAAATCGTAAGAAAAAAGCATAAAAATGTCCTCGGGAAAGGGGAGGCCATTAAATCTAATAGCCGACTCAGGGAAGCGGCAATTCCTCTCGAAGAACTTAACCTCTCTACTCACCCACCCCTTACCTCGACAGTCTCTTCTACGCCTTACAGTAACCGTAACCACTCTTTGCCACCCCCCACGAAACAATAAAGCATCGCTATTAATAATCGACTGGGTGACAAATATGGCGGGACTTCCGGCACCGGCAGGAAGCCGCTAAATGCGATCGCGTCCGGTGCCATTCTCGCCGGGAAAGTTCGATTTGTCATTTTTGATTTGCGATGTTCCCCCCTTTCTCAGCCTTATAATATATATTTTTTTTCTTTAAAAAAATTTCCAATGAAATTCACCATGGATATTTTGACATTAATTATTGACAGTACTGCAGTCAAGGTAAGGGTGATTTTTTCTGACGGAATAGGACTTTTGTTTTTAATCATGGCGACACAAATACCGCTATTCGATTGTTTCCATGCTTGATATGGATACACGGCGATGATCCGAGAATAATTGGGCACGAATGGCAAACAGATCAGCATCCCTGTGCGGCGTGCGGTGGCAGCCACCCCTACAAGCCGTAGCCTACTTCATTGTCATCTGTCATCGCGCGCCACGAACAAATGAGCGTCTCAACAGCCGGCAGACAAATGACTTGAGGATTATCCGTCGAACGCTCTTCTTATGAATGAATTGGGGATATTATTCCGGAAGCTGAATCATGTATACGACGTTCGTTCGTATGAGTACGTTTTAACTGAACCTGCTTTCGTTGTATGAAATTTCATGGCGGACATATTGGTTTGGTTATTGCAATTAATTAACGTCAATTTATTTACCCTAAATTCATCGTCAATATTTTTCTATTTATTATTAACAAATTTCATGTTGTGTATGTTTGGATTTGCATGTTTGAATTCCAAAGGTCTATCCAAAGGGTGCAAGGACTTGGACAGGGTACTTTTATAATTGGACGATTCACGTTTTGCAAGGGAATCAATGAGTGCCGCAGTTTTATTTATGATCTTAGGCAAAGTTCACAGAGTGGAATTTGCGTGAGAGGAATGGCGACTATAAGAAAGGTGGTATTTTCCGGTTGAGCATCTAAGGTATACCCGCTTTTGCAAGAAAAGAGAGAGCCTTGCAGGCCTCTAGGTGGGTTCGTTGGTAGGTTGGCTGGCTGACTGGCTGGTATCGATGTGCAGCCTGGCAAGCCGGCTATGCTGGCTCAGCACTCTCCCTCATTCTTCCTCTTGCCTTCTGCACCCTCTACCCTTAAGTCTTATTCGTAGCCTTAGCCTTAGCCTCATCCTTAAACTCATCCTTGGAATCAGTCTTCGATCCTGAACTTTCGATTTGAAATATTCCTCCTTTGACACGTTTCCATATTATTTATGAAACATTTCATTGTTATTTATGAACGTGCAGTAAATATACGGGGGACAGAGAAGTACGTTAATTTTAATAATTATTTAGCATTGTATGATAAGTAATTTAATCTTTGGATCTTGATATTGTCTACAAATATTTTCTAGGTATAATTCAACTTCATTCTACGATATTCCTCATAAATTCAATGTGTCTCTGTTGAACGTATCTTTATTAATCTTTGAATTTATTGAATGCGCGGTATGGCATCACGTGCATGGCGATAGGAACTATCGGTAATTTCAAAGCATTCGTAGAAGTTTTTGGAGATGGATGAATGGCGGAGATTGGAATTCGAGTTAAGATCACATGCGCCAAGCGTGACTACTCCAAGTTTCATGTTTGGCTGTCTAGTGCAATTGCGTTCATAAATCTCAGAGTAAAAGTTCGTTGCGTCACTAACCGGCACGCAAACGTATATCCACACATTGATAAATTTATCTCGTACTATAGTATCTTGTGGGAATATAAAGATTACAGTGGATAAAAAAATGACTCCAAAAATTAAAAATTTTTACTGAGTTTCAAATAAGATATAAATATATTTTGACTGTACGGAAAAAGTCCAACTGAAAAATTTCTAAATCATTTTCTAAAAAAAAAAGAACTTAGTAAAATTAAATATTATCATTTTGTAATATACGAAAAAATCAAGACTCATTTGCACGCCTCGGTATAAGTTTTACGACAGAAATAGCAAGCGGGAAGGATGTCGAATTGCAACGTCGACGAATTCCTTGGTCACCGAATGGCCAATCCTATCGGTGTCCTCGGCTCTATTCTGGGTCTCTACTTACCGTCTAGACCAACAAAATTCTGTCCATCGAATCGCATCGACAGGGTTAAAGTCAAGGATAGACCTTAAAGCTCAAAGTATTCATTTCTTGACTATTTCACAGTGTCATTTGTATGACCAATCTGTAATCTTGAACTCAATTACGGGAAAACTTGGTCCGACCATTATTCTCCCAAGCTTCTTCAAACCGACGGAAACAACGGACAAAGCCTTCTTGAGCAAATTCAAAGACCAAACGAAATTATTAGAATCGCTTATCAAAAAATAAAAAAGGGACCATCGAAATTTATTTTGACTAAAAGAAATTTAACAGCCGTGTAGATCGGGTCGCGATAGTTCTCGGTGAACATCTTCAATATATCCTGGTAGTTTTTGGCTTTCCACGATACAATGAACGGACACGATCTTGTATCTGGGTTGTGTTGTTAGATGAGGACTATAAGGGTTGGTTTGGTATTTCTATTATTTTTTATTTATTTATTTTTTTAAAGAGAAAAATAAGATAAAGGATAAGATGTGTCTGCAAGGTAGATACGTAGGTATATAACCGCGAGGACTACCATTTGCATTCACGCCGTAGAGAACGAGATGCTGTATAGACGAGGGTGAGGATGGACGCGTTGCTCGGCGTCGAGAATGAAAATTTGATATTCATGAAGCGTTTTAAAGTCTCGGCGTTCTAGAAATGGGTATAGACTGCTAACCTGGGGTAGGATTCGTGGACGTCTGCGAAACCCTATTAAGATGTGATTCTCTGATTTGTACCGCGACTCCTATTCTACGTCTTTTTCAAATTTTCACCCTGTTTCTCGCTCTTTCGCTTTCATTTTATACGCATCGGTATTATGTATTAATGACTATACTCGTTTCTTCTTTATTTTTATAGCACAATTTTCTTAAAACATCATTTTTATATTTTTCTTTGGTACAGGAAGGTCCTTCGAAAGTGAAGCCATTTTCGTACCGGACAAGTAGTAATGTTACTGTAATGTGTCAGACAGGCATGAAATATATTGCAATGCTGCAGAATAGGACAGAAATGTCTTTTAGACATCTTAAAGATCGCTTGTGTATCTATGTATGAAGTTGCATTTCTAAAAGGACAGAAACATTACAACAATTTAAATTACGATACTTTTTTTTAATGGACATCTAAACTTTAGGTATGTATTTATAAGTATTTTTACCATTAGCATATAATTTGGGACATTTACTCCATTTTACGGAAAAGACACCTTTACGAGTAAAAATCAATTTTTTTAGAAATAAAATATTGATACCCCTCCTTGAAGTGTCATAAATTATAACATGGTATCTACAAATTATGCCTGTCTCGTGAGATTTTACATATACTGCAGAAATTGCAATTGAATTGTGAATTGTGAAAAAATTTAAAAAATGTTTATAAGGGATAATAAAAAGTTCTTACCAAGTTAGACAATCATTCCGATAAGAGTCTCCCAAGGAGCCAAAGTAATTACGATAGCTAATAAGTGCGACGTGTTCTCAACATCCGACGAGGGAAACGATAAGACTTCGCTCGTTCCCCGGTAAATTGAAATTCCGAAAAAAATGGGTAGACCTACGGGGTGAAAAATTATAATAATGACCTTAAAAATTAATGTCTCTCCGGCCAGGTTCAACTGGCATGCGAGGGAAGTCCGTGACTAAGGTAGGGAGGGAGCCAATGGCGTCTACGAGTCAGGTGCACCAATCGACGCCAGCGTCGGAGGGCTGACTATTGCGGACCACACCTCCTAGTGACGTCACACGCGGCGCCCGACGTCCTATGCACCACCACGCTCCTCCGCTCTTGTGAGACCAGTTATCATTCGGTCGGCGTATCTACTGCGAGTTCATACGTACTCGCGGCCATACCGCAGCGCGACCTCAACTACTTCGAGGTTTTACGACCTAATCGTTCATCTCCGACGCTTAACACCGTTTTACTGAATGTATATATATTTTTTGATTTATAAGTCAACAAATTTGTAACATCTTGTGGATAAATCGAAAAATTTTTACGCGCCATTTCCGTACTGATTTAACCCTTGACCTCCGTCTAGTCGACCTTGCGATTTTTATTAATCAAGATCATTACAGCTGTACGTTGTTTCGATATTTTATTCGGCACCGTGTGTGATTGTGATGGGAATATTTATTTCAATGATATTACTACGATTGTTATGAACACTCTGCATATTGGAGCAACTTTGGAGGGTTGAAATGAAGATAAAAACTTGTGATGAATGAACTGTTGGTGTTCTTGGATTATCAACAATTTGATAACGAACCTGTCGTGAAGTGCGGTAATAACGATAGCAGGCGAACGTGTGGTTTCCTTATACTGTGTTACCGAAGATATCGTGTGTGTTTACAAGTGAATAAATCGCATTGAATGGTTACTAAGCTTGGTGTTGCACTTCTATTTTTTGGAACATAGTCTGAAGAAGATTCGAAATCAAACTATTGAAAAAAAAAGGATTATACAGAACATTGCACAGTTTGTTTTAAATTTAAAAATTTGAGAAAAAACGACCGGTATAAAAATTTTTGAAATATTATTCAAGAATACTGTGTATGAGCAAAGAAGATTTCATAAGAACAGAGTACAACTGTTCTTTGAACTTCCTTTCTGATTTTTTGAAATTGAAAAACTTCAAAATAAACAGCTTTCAGTGTATCTAACGACGGTGTCTGAGGTTGCAGAGAACCGGTAAAAGTTCGACTAGGTCGTGTTGTTGACAGACAAAGTGATTACGACGCACCAAACATTGACGGGTTGTCCAGGAAGTGACGGAGGCAGTTACGACGGTGGAGGAGGTCGCGGTGAAGAACCGCTCCCGTATGCAGCGGAGGCGGTAGAGGAGGTGGTGGTAGAGGTCGACGAGGTTAAAATGGAGGCTGTGGACCATCTCGCCAGAGAATACGTCCAGGAGTTCGTCCTAGATCATCTCGATCCCGCCGACGTCAAAAGAGAGGTGAGTCTCTGATCTCAAAACTGGAGTTAATTAGTCTCTTTGAAAAATAAATTAGAGAACTTTACCATGAAAGTAAGAATATACAGACAAAGCAATGTCACTATAACCATTTTACATCTACGGATTAATATAGTCATAAGAATTTTATCTTACATTAAACGTAAATTCGTTAACATTAGTCATATAGGCAACGATTATTTTTGTTGATATACAATAAAAATTTTGAAAATAAAAACGTAAATTATTGAAATGGAGTTACGCCATTATAAATTACGGGTAATTCAGTCGTAGGCCACGAAAGGTAATGACATTACAAACAAAGAACTCGAAGGCGAAAAAGTTATTAAAAAATGAAGCTTCGTTTCTTTATGGAAAGCTTGCGTAACGCGTCGCGGAACAACGGATGTTGCAGGTGCGACTGGGTTCTCCGACGGTAATGGTGAGCGGGGGTGTAGTGCAACTACAGAGTCAGGTGCAGGGTCAAGGATTAGCTCTAGCCCCGCTCACCCCTCCGGCACATGAATTGGAGCAACCCCATCCCTTGTATGGTCAGCCGCACATTCAGGTGCAGCATGGGGTCCTCGTGAAAGCTCCGCCAGGTGCGGCGCCTCATTTGACGACACTTTCACATCCTGGAACACCACCAGACACTCCACCGGTCTCAGCATCCCCGCCGTCCTTACACTTACACCGTGGTGAACGTGATCCTCGCGAGAGGGGTGGTTTGCTGTTACACCTGCAGCAACCAGGTTCCCTAGTACAAGATGATATCCAAGTAGGGTCGGGGAGTATGGGTTGGCTTACACAATCCTTGAGGCAGGAACCTCTGGACTTGAGGCCACACTGTCCTCAGGATCAGACACCTGAACCTCATCCTGAGCCATGGCCTTCCACCCCGAATCATCATCACTTTCAGGAGTTACAACATATACCACGTCATGGAAGACACCCAGGTGAGTCACTATTCATATTTTCTTGCAGACTTAAGCAGTTTGGATCGTAAGAGTGAGATCCAAAAGTGAGATAATCATTGACGATCAATCAAATCAATTGGATCAGTTAATTAGTTTGAATAAATTAAAAGAAATAGAGCGGACGCTGATTACAGGCGGGTACATAACTGTATCAGGTCACATCGAATACTACGGCTGTTCAGCTAGCAGTACAGGAGGCGGGATGCTTCCCGCGGGCGGGGGTGTTATGCAGGGTTTGGATGACAGCTTACAAGGGATGACAATTCAACCAAGCAGACCCATGAGCGTGTGTTCCGTCAGTTCTTGCGGAGCAGGTGGACCCAGCCCAGGTCACCGATCCGGGAGTGGGATTTACTCAAGCTGTGGCGGAGGCAGTGCTCAGGATGAGCTCATGAACGATGAACTTCTAATGTCCCTTTCCGTGCGGGAGCTAAATAAACGCCTCCATGGATGCCCGCGGGAAGAGGTGAGTGAGGTCTCTCTTTTTTCTGCCACGTGTGTTCAAGATACTCGGCTCTATTTTTCTACCAAACCATCAGGAACGTTGAGTACCAAGATCATATCACTTTATATTTCTTTACACAAATTTTTTTTTAATATATGTATCACATGGAATTCAATATAATTACATCTAGTAAGAAACAATATCTAGATCAAATTTTAATGTCGAAGTTCTTGAAGCTATGGTATAGAGAGTGGCCCGAGTCCTTGACTATACTTTAAAAGATCAGCTCACGAGATCATTCTGATCCCAAGAGCGATAAGTGAGCTGTTCGTAAAGGTTGTCGGATGATCTGCAAAGGTGGTGAGGCTCAAGCAGAAGCGACGGACCCTCAAGAATCGAGGTTACGCACAGAACTGTCGCAGCAAGCGTCTTCAACAGCGACACGATCTTGAGACAACAAATCGGAATCTGCAGAACGAACTGCAGCGGGTAAAGATCGAGCTGGCGCGACTTCAGCAGGAGCGAGATCTTTATAAGCAACGTTGCGAGGTTATGAGAGTGCGCCAGAGTCATCATCATAGTCATAATCATAACCATCATCAGCAGCCACCGAATCAACAACCACAGCCCCATCAGGCTCAGAATCAACAGCAGCAACAGCAACAACAACAACAGCAACAACAGCAACAACATCAGCAACAACATCATCAACCAGGACCAGCTAGTCCCGAAGTTTACCTGTGACATCGGCAGCGCCGAGGAGGCGCTTGCTGGACTTGAAGAGCCATTTGAACTCGTCGCCGACGACTTTATCGGTGAGTAGAATCGACAATGTTAAAGAAAAGACACGAGTGTGAGGATCTGAAGTTTAACAAGTGCAGTGAAAATTAGTAATAATAACTGTCGCAAGATCGTTGAGATATTCTCGGTGAGTTTTCATGGAAACAACCTGTTTGTGAATTCCAAGGTACAGTCGCTCATTTTGAACAGCTTCGATAAACGATCGTACGTCAATTCCAACCTATGCAGGATCACGAGCAGAAATAGCAGGGACTGTGGTGTGTTGTAAATTGTAAATTTCTTGTATAATATATGTATTTTCATTGTTTCCTTAGGAATTGTCAATAGACTACGCTTCCTTGTGTAGATACAAAATTGGTTCTGCATCCGACACACGATTTAGTTGAATTTGTATTGACAGCCAGTTTTTGTCGCTTTCGTTTGTACACTCCTTAGCGATTTTCGCGCGTGATCCTAATAAATCGCGATACGATGACGGTATGTTTGAAAATCTGTCAATCCGCATTGTCGTGGCAATTTGACAGTCTTTTTATCGTAACAAAATGACGTCGGAAGCAGGGCTATCGAGTATTCCATATAAAAAAGAGTATAAGGGTATACGATATAATTGTTTCTCGGGTATTTTTTACAACAAAGGCCAAAAAGCTGGATATTCTGATCATGGGAAAGGAAACGAAAAAAAAGATTATACATTCCTCTGTCTAATATAGAAGAATTAGGCACTAAGAAGGAACTAAAGTATCAGTAGGTTAAATTACGCTTAGGTATACTCACAGGCGTATTAAATGTACACTTCAAGGTGGACAGACAGTTGACACCAAAGGATATCGTACCAAAAAATGTCGTAGCGCAAATTAAAAAAAAATCTTTAACGTTTAAGATATACCACCGATTTGTTAATTAATTTTAAAAAGAACCCCTCTGAAATACGACTCGGGCCTTCCGACGGCTCGTTGTTCAGGCTTATTCTTATTCTTAAATTTATTGGCTAACAATGTTCTTTTTTCATGTCCGCTCTTACTGAACGTGAAAACGGCTTTCCACAAGAAAAAAATCATTTCAAATCGAAATAGGATCAAAAAAAAATTAATCGATAAATGTCTCGAACATCATCTTTATTGTGCCAACGGTTAATTTCATTAAAAGAGTTGCTAAATAAAATTCATGATCATTTTCCATAACTCAGAAGTCGACAAGTATTTCTCGAAAAATCAAAAGCACAAATTAAAATCGACCGCGATATCGTAACACGCGGAACTAATTAGGGGTTATCTTTTAATTACAGCAAGGGTTCTGCGGTACAAGGCTACGTTAATCGTCTAATAGGTACCTAATTGCATATAATTATTATCGTTTTGTCGAGTCGGTATCCAATTCCAATTGGCAGACTGTGACTCGATGCAAAGATATTTTAATTCCCGTTATATCGTCTAATGTGTACATAAAATGATTATACTTATTATTATAAATAAACGTCGCCATCGACAGTTTCCGATAAGCATGTGAAAACAATTTCTTTCATTAAAGATAAATTCCCAAAATAATCTCCTACCTCATCAACCATCTAAATATAAAAAATTACATGTAAGTATTCTTTATAATAATTAAAAAGAAAAATAATTTTTCGTCCAACGAGTAAGGCCGGGGGGAAGTGGTCAATTGTCATTTGCATTTTATGCCAAACCATGAAAATGCTTATTATTCATCTGGTATTCAAATACATTCATTTCCAACGTTCTTTACTGCAGTTGCCAATATCAATGATAAATAAGAGAACAGAATGGCAAAAAGAATAGGAAAAAGAGGCGACGCATCCAACTCGCCATTATTAATTAAAAGGGACAAGGGTCGGAAGGGGAGGCAGGTAACGGAAAGTTCCGGTTAGCAGCGATCCGCATTTCGCTTGGTTCTAGGTGCAATGTGCATCGTCAGCATTTCATTTGAGAGGTAGGCACGACCAACGGGAACTGGAAGCGGCGGGGTTCTCGTTCTCCTATGCACCAACAACCTACCTACCTACCTACCTACCACCCAGTATACCCTCTTCGTTATATTCCCTTTCTCCTTCGTCCTCCTTAGTTGTTTGTAATTAATATCCACGAATAATTTGCAACAATGTTCACGTGAGCTACCGCAGAGCCACGTTCCGAAACGACGTGTCGTCGTTGCTGCTCGTCGTTTCACGTTGAATCGTCGCATTAGCAACGCGACTTTTTTCGCTGACTTTGCACATCCACCATGAATTCATTCAGCCGAAACTTTTGTAAACAATACATTCACCTCTTCTTGGAAGCATTCGTGCAGAGGAGAAGTAGTTAATATACACGGTTCTGAATACTGTACGATGCTTTGTAATAATTCGTGTATAGTTTAATAGGTATAAATTCTCTTAGGAGTCAAACAAGAATTTATACTTTTTTTTTCGTTAAAATTCACCAATTTCTTAAGGTGGTTTCATATGATATTGATACGGGTTAAAAAGATATCGAGTGATCTTGGTGTCAAGTGTCGGATAAAAGGTCGCTAAAAGTCCTAATGAGGATTTAACTGACTCGTCCACAGGGGTTGCTTAACAATGGGCTTGTCTTTCGAACCCTCGCAACCCTCCATGTCGACTAACCAGGATGAGGTGACAGATTGAGCGATCGCTCGGTTCTAACAGGTTCTAACTTTTTGGTACCAGCCAAATCTACCACGTGACTACAGCGATATTATGATTATTGACTGTTGTAAGTTACGTCTTAAATATAACCCAAAAAAATAGAATTTATTTCTCAAGTATTTCTCAAGTATTGCCTGTTCTTTTTTTTTATTGAAAAGCATAAGAGACAGAAATTCACACTTAAAAATTCCGTTCGGACGTCGGGAAGAAGTGATGCTCCAGAACGACCGAGTTTTAAAGTCCCAACTGGCAACGTTATAATTCTTGAGTATCCAGCAGTTGGCAAACGATACGTAGCCATCAGCGAGAGAGTTGCCGCTGTGCAGAGTGAATGTAGAGAAGCGGATGGACGCGAGAGGATTACGGAGGGGTGATTTCAGGAAGAGTAAAAAAAAGAGAAGATAGAAGGGGGTTTGGACGAGTTGAAGGTGAGATGAGCTTTATTGTCAAGTCACGCCACTACCGTGGCCTATCTCTATCTTCTCTAGCCACCCTTCTGCAATGGCCCTGCAACCCCCCAGGGTCCCTGTGACGTAGACAGCCTCCATGAACACCTAGACTCTTTTTACACGTACGTCCTCTTCATCTTCTAGCCAAAAATAATTTTTCGTCCGAGTCTTCAGCTTGTATATAGGTAATGAAGCATAATGATGAGACAATTTGCGATTTTAGGTTATGCTCCAGGTATACCGTAGAATGCAGGAGACTCCTTTATAAAACTTCTTATGGGTTATGCCATTAGTATTTGTAGTTACATTATGTTTGTTTGGTCTGGTGTTGTTGAAAGGGGTGAGCGACGTACCGCTCATATCGAACGTCACGTCGCTCCGGGTTGTTTGTAAACGAACTTGGATATCGTAACCTCACGCATAGCTCAGTGAGTTCGTACGGGTCTCTGCTGGAGACTCTTCCGACTGAGGAGTTTTGAGTATTAAATAAAAGGTTACTGTTATTATAGCATTGCTTATTGATTCCTGATGATCATAACATACCGATCACTATTTTGCTTCTTATACGTATCTTATGAATTACTAGATTTTTACTGGACCTTGAAGAGAGAAGGGAATAGTTAAAACCATTGCGAAAATGTCAATCAACAGTGGTCACGCATTGTTCTCTCTTCTTGTTTACCCTCTTTAATCTTTGCCACTTCCTGCCCCAAACCTGATAACTGTACTTGCTACACACATGGATCTCTCAGTACGTACATACACACGTGACTCCTGTGATGTGGATCGTGCTTGCGTTACCAGGTGGTCTGATGTAATTTTTGACCAGCAACAAAGTGTGCCTTGACATATGAAACGCGTTTAAAATAAAATAATGTACAATAAGCTACATTCTTTACACGAAGAGGTTGGGGTAGGATCCGTTGTATTGATAAAAATTAATTTTTTCTAGATTATTTAAGGGGGGAAACCACATTAGGAGGCACATTTTCACTGATATTTTAGGATTTTTTTTGAGTGGAAAAAAGTAATTAGAATTTAATGAAATTTTGACATCATTTTAGTCATATTCTGAACAACCTTTGTGGTTTTTTTTTAAAGATATCATTCAAAAATAACAAAGTTACGCACTGATGTCCGCTGATGGTCATAACTCAAGTTCTCCCATTGTGGGACGTGTAGCTATTCCAATTTTCATTTGAAAGTAAGAAGGGTTTCATTTCACATTAATATCTTATTTTCTAAGAATATGAACCTCAATGCAGGTGAAAATAATGAAAATTAAAAATTTGCCAGGTGTTTGAAAAATT
>JARQSV010000133.1:161452-188297 GCA_030142285.1 Calameuta idolon
TCTCTCTCTCTCTCTCTCTCTGTCTCTCTCTGTCTCTCTCTCTCTCTCTCTCTCTCTCTCCCTCTCTCTCTCTCTCCCTCTCTCTCTCTCTCTCTCTCATCCCTTATTTTCTCTTCTTGTTTACTTTTTTTTTTCTTCATACGGTGTCCCTTCTCCGGGATCTATTTCAATTGTAAGGATTCATGACATCCCTCCGCATCCCTTAAGTCAGACAAGTTAACGCGTTTAACCAAAATTGCGATAGATTGTAATTATGGCAGTCGTCTTCAAAATTTTAACAGCAATCAAATGCTTACCGTTCTTAACCAAGTTCTATATCTTGCCATAATTGTATTTTATTTTCTTTTCATCCTAATAGAGACGCTGTTTCGTAATGCCTAAAAATACGATGGCAATAAGAGGGTCCGGACAGTTTAACTGCTTAAATACCTTAAAATCTACCCTCTCTAGTTATTTACCAATTATAGTTATCACCAGAAGAGATGCCTTGAGACCTACAGAAAGGAAAGACTCGAGAGTCGTGAGATGACTGTCCTCCCCGGTTTTTCGCGGTCTAGCTTAACTACACTTTTATAGCGCTTCTCGACTTTAAAGGGATAATTTTTATCCGTTAAGCCTCAACAGCGGATTCGCCCATCGCACTTCCTCCGTTCATCTAACCATCCTCACCTAGGCCCACCCCTCGTAAAATTAAGTCAAACAGCTCCGGGGTGGCTCCACTCGTTTTTCCCGTTAAGAGGAGCGTCGACGACGTTGCCAGGGGTGAGTTTCGAACTGCGGGAGTGACGCTGATGACGCCTTGCCACCCCTCATCACACTCCCCTTCCACATAGAACCTACCTTATACATATACATACACCGTTTACTTCCACCCTTAGACACCCTTGGCAATACCACCCCTAACCAGCAATTCTGGAATACGTCGCCTTTTGACCAGTCAGCCGTGCAACCAGACAACCAGATTCAAAGTGGCAAAGAATCAAGGAAAAAATCCAAAGAAAAATCACACCGCAAATCGTCATTGTCCCAAACCTTTGATTCTGTACCAGGTAAATCGTCGCATTCAAACTTCCAAGGATTCCGAGTCTCTCGCCCTCGTCCTGGTGGAATGTATCTCTACTCGACCGACCTAGGGAATTACTCCTGCCGTCGTACCAGACGATTGAATTCGCAGTCACTCAACCGAGACACGTCGAGAAGCTTGCGCTCCGTTAAAGTCAAATTCGATCGGATTTCTCAAACTAGATATGCCTGATACAACTCAATCCTATGCATTGTGCATCGGTTACCAGTCATCGGTTTGATTGACGAAATGATATCGTTAACAGTTAAACAATTGTGGTGCGTCCGATCTAGCACGATAATCTCATTAGTTAGCACCCCTCATCTTTTACATGAATAGCCAACAGCATACGACTTACCATCTGTTATTCTCGTGAAAATGAGAATTGTAGTGAATATTGTTCTTCTGTTGATATATCAATTTCCATATTTTATTTTTAAACATATTTTTTCCAAATTCAATGATTTTTTCCCCAATATTCTTGTACCAATGGTATCACTGATCTGACTTGATAGGATTGAAATCCAAGTCAGTAAGAGTACTGGAAGTCAAATGAGAAAACATTTTATCGAACAGTCTGTTCAGGGGTGCTGGTGTAGTACATGGAATCGTATAGAGCGCAATAAAGGGATGGCTAGAAGGGTGGTGACCAGAGGTACCAGTTCTATCGCGCCGCCGCTCTCCATGAACTTCCCATACCATGCGGAATACCTACCAGTTATACGGTTGGTCTCGCAGTCTGCGTTACAAGAGAGGCGCCAGGCGCCTGTAGCCACGCCTACTGCGATACAACACCCACTGGTTATTATTATTGTTATTATGAGCAGCCCTACAGGTTCACCTGGCAACCCTGTTTTATGGAATTAAAAAATTTTATTAAAGAATTCAGACATTAGCGACGACACTAAAGATACTATTAATCAGTTATATAAGAATTATATAACTTTTAATTATGTTATTATATTAACAATTTCAAATCTTTTATTTAATACTTTCAAAATTTTGTTCAATACAGTCATTTGCGATATTTAATTTTGTAAAAAGGACAGTTAAGAATATTTTTGATCAGTGTCTAACGGGTGGTAACATTGCGAACTCACCCGCTGTTCCAGCAATATAATCGTTTAATGTCTCGGCAATGATTTACCGGACAGAAGAGAGATTAGTATCTATCGCTGATGCGTCTATCAGTCTAGATACATGCATGGTTATCCTTCATTGTTCGGTATTACAAAATCATTCAGATCGAAATTGATTTTTATAAAAATTGTAAGAAGCTGTAAGAAGCAAAGTAACAGTTTTTTTATATTTTCCATGCGCAACTTCCTCGTGTCACGAGTTCTGTATATATTTCAGGAGAGCTCTGCACGATAAGATTATGTTTTAGGTGCGTATGGAGGATATAGCAGCTCGAAGACAAACACCATACGTGCGCCACGCGCAAGGATGATATGGGCCATGAAGCTCTTTAGCATTTTTATGCGATCTGCTGCTGACAGTTTATTTTATTATATCGACAGACACTGCCCATCGTCCATCCTACGTTATCGGGTCGAGTTCGTAAGTCAGACACTGTGCAATTTAGAATTTTTACCAGATTCTGCAATTGATAACCAACATCCGGTCAGACGTTAACGTTCCTTAGATCCTCCCCTATAGGTTGTCATGTAGTGAAAATGAATTAAAGATGAAAAAATTTGAAAATAAAAAATCGCATCGCATCTAATACCCTGGTTCTGCATAAAATTACATGAAAAGTTGTAATCGGTAGAAATAAAAAGTGGTTCGTCGTAAGTGCATGTCCTGAACTCATAAAATGGGTGCGTTCTAGGATCATAAAGTCCGATTTCTAAATGGCCATTTCTTTCGGATTCGGACAGGAGCCGATCGAGTGGTAAGTAGATACCCAAGTCACTGCCAATCCCGTGGCCTATGAACTCTTCTTTATACGTCGCGTTCGGAGGTCCAGCCAGAAGTTGGCAACGCATAGTCAAACGCTATACGCTAGGTATAGTCTCGTATACGATTAGCATGACAACGCCATCGGGGATAGCCGATAGTTTGTTACTCGAGCTGTGAGTAGAGGGTGGCTATGCCGTAGGGTAAGTATATAGGGTGGCCTGGCTGTCAGGCAGTATTTTTTATCTAGTCACGGTCAACTGGCTCAGTGGGTCCTCCCGCCCATTATTAGCGCAGACTACACTCACGTTAGACGCGTGTATGGATACGTGAGTGAGTGCGTGTATCCACGGTCCATCTACGTAACGTCGTCAGCTTATAGCTACTATGTAGCCTTCGAGCAATGGCCTCCCCCCGTAGTGGTCTGGTCTAAGGGTGGCCACCCCGAAGGTTTTATCTTTTTAGTATTATTGCACGATGGCCGCTGCTGGGCACCCGGAGCGAAGCTGGGTTAAAGAGAAGAAGAAAAAGAGAAAAAGAAATATCAACAGACCAACATCATTCTTGTACAGTTGAATGATTCTTATTATCATAGTATTGTCGTGATGCTAAGTTTATTTTAGGTTATGCGATATCGGTTGATACCTTTGAGGTTATGGAATTTATTGGAATTTCAATTTTCAGATGAAAACAGAAGATTCAACTGAGATGAAATGGCCGTTTACGCCGAGGTTGTGGTACTATGAAAAGGTCTTCCATTTTCTAGGTGGAATAATAATGGCCTGGGTATGTATTCTAGATATCAGTGAGATTCAATATCGAAATGATCCCATAGCCTTGCGTAGGCATGCGTGCACGTATGGGAATTCGACTGTGGGATAGACTTGCACATGAGTAACGTATATGTAGACCTCCATAAAGATAGCAACACTGACATCAGATAGTAGCTCGCAACAGAAAGAAGGGTCTTAGGCTCACCGCCATAGATCGCGACTGCCCATTCCAAGAGATACTTTGTTTTCTCTGAAATACCTAGAGTTCCCAGTAACCGTCTTAGTTTAGCTAGAAATTTCTTCGTTCAGGATTTTACCTAGGGTGAGGATATGCGGACAAATAGGTGGAAGGCACAGGATAGTCGTTAATGTCAAAAAAATTCGAATCGCCATTTGCATTGTGAAATAAGACACGATTTCGATTTTAAGGAGCTTGCAGAAAAAAAAGGGATTTGCGAAATTGTTTACCCCCCCCCCCCCCCCCCCCCCCGATAGATCTAAACTTCGTAACGACGCACAGAAAGCATCAGAATGGACGTAATGTGAGTGAGAAAAAAACGGGAAGGTTTGATAAAAAATAAATGCCTCGCATGCCGTATCGTAGAGGAAGTTGTTTCAGACAAGAAGGATGTTCCCGAAATTTTATGGGTGTCGATGATGTCACAGATTTGGGCCGTAAAGGAAAATTTACTGATCTCATGCGACCCACTAGTGATACGTGTCGATACGTTTCTTTGATTTACAAATGGTGGATCATTTTGGATCATCCCTTAGTTAGTGAATACACCTCTACTTTTTATGCTGCGGATCTAGGAATTCACAGCTGGGTAAATAAGGTTAAGTAGGTGCAGATTGAGTCGAGAGTGGAAGCCTCACAATGCACAATGAGGGTGCTTTCTACCACCCTTCAGCCCGCTACCTCCCTGCACACGAATCGAAGCCCCACTGCGTGGTCGCAACTGTGGATAGCATTAGATCCTACCTAGGGCTACTTACTGCGACTATTATGCCAATAGCAGAGTGTTACCTGGACTAGGGTCACATTCAATTGGATCATACTTAACACGCATATCCTAAAATAGTTTCAAACCTCGTAGTAATAGTTATTCGAAAATTTGAGTATGTATATCCATTAAAAATATTTCATAAAATTATACATAAAATTTAAAATCCGCAAAAGCACTAGTGTTTACGACCCTTAAAAAAAAATAATATAAAATATCCCTTAACATAATTTTAATCTTTCACAAGACCGTGTAGGACTCTAAACCGCAAAGATAATTATTCCAACCCTCGAGGGGGTCAAGCGTAGAAAAAAAATGGGTTAATACGAGGGTTATAAATTTTCGTGCTGATTTATCACGGGGGTTGACCGAGAATTGTTTAAAATAGGCAGTAAAGGGCATTTAAACGATCCCCCGGGTGCGTTCTCGCACAGGGTGACTCTAAAGTGAATCGAATTTTCAACCGTGTAGTCCTGTGCGCACTGCTTAGTAAGAGAGTCGCAGAGGGTTGTTGGTTGGGGTGGGGGTGGGGGTGGGAGAGTAGTGTTAGTGAATACGCATGACTATACATGTTCATATACATGGATATGTTATATGAGCTCGTACGTGGTAACTACAGTAAGGGAAAGGCCGAGAAGGGTGGCGAAGCAAGAAGCGAGAAACACCATGGCCACCCTTAACGAGGCTAATACGCCTGTCACACGTCAAGGCGTCATGGCTCGACGCGCTATTAATGTCGCGAATCAACGGACACAACTGTTGAACGTCACGGTAATATGTTGCGTTGTTATAGCTGATAGTAGCTGATTGCCAGTCGTGATACTGACTCGTGTAACAATGGTTCATTATTATCAGTTTCACGGTACATGGCGTTAAGACAGCATACCTCATCAATTTAATTGGTTATGTTGATTAAGAATGTTTCGGCGGGAAATTTGAATAGGGTACTAGGAATAGTATATGAAAAATCTTATACTGCGAATTTCTATTCTCCTTTGAGAAAAATTTTTCCAAGTGTCTATCGATCCTTGAATGCAGTTCTAGCATAGGAATTCTTGGGAACACTGCAGCCAACGACGAGGATGTCCGCGTATCACGCGAAACCGCCAATATCGACAGGACATAAATGTTTTACATGCAATAAGGCGTTCGTCCCGGGTGGACCAAACTGCCCGCAGCCCAATTTTATTGCTCGACCGCAAAGGGAATTTCAGGGTGGAATGGCAGAGAGAACTTGCTTCGGAGTGCAAGGTGTAAAAAAAAGGTATCTGCATAATTGCATTGCACTAGGTTTTCATAGGAATGTATGTAAAACGTATTGGCAGTACTTGCAACTAATTTGCACTTGACATATAATATGAAATTTTAATAAAGTTCTGTAAATAATAATGTTTTGAAAAATTTTTCAGACATCAGAATCTTTTGTATTTTTACGTTAGTTATAAAAATCGAGAAAATTTAATGGCAAAATCATAGGAGCACAATCATGAAGAAATTTAACTGTGTACGTACACTTTTAATGCTTCTACACCCACCACAGAGATATATGCTTAATACGATTTATGGCGGTCAGTTTATTGAAATTGCTAGTCCCCGGGTTCACCATCACACGCGCTTGCCTATTTTTGTCTTTACGTCACGCGTACGAGTACATAGGTATATTATATATACTTTATGTATATGTCACTGCCCACTGTTCGAGCCATCCTGCCCTATTCCGCAGACGGTCGCTGGTCGCGCCAGTGTTGTCTCCTGCTAAATCTTTAATATTCTATTTAATATCTCAGCCCTTCGGTTCCCGGGCAGCGGCGTCGCTGTATAAATCAAACGAAAGATATTGGCCGTTTTTGCTGGAAGGGACGAGAGACTTTGGGTTCGAGTGCGGGGACTATAATTGTTTTTACGGATTATAAATTTTCCTCTTTCTCCTTTTTATTTTAGACCTTTTTGACAAGCCAGTTGCCGCCCTCTCGATAGCCAATATTTTCTTTCTAAGCGTAGACATTGATTTCAATATATGTATAAGCAATTTTCCGTCATATCGTCTGTGTATAACCTAACTTAGGCTTTTGGTGTGAAAACTTTTTTACTTTACATTAAATCGTCTATCATTGCTCGGCAGACTCTCGTATTTCAAGGCGTACCGCGACGAGATAATATTTATAGGACAGGCATTTCAGAATCATGCTGTACCAACCCCTCTCACCTAAGGAACGTCCCTGTGATACATTGCCGTTCAGTCAGGAGTTCAGGGGTTAAGAAGAGATTTTGGGGTCGCGTTAATTAATACCGCACAGCCACCCCTACACAACACTTGGCGCATGGGTACTAACTATAACTAAGCCGCTATTAATTCACATCAACGTCTTCCTATCGCTTTGGGGTGGGTGACTTGCATCCTTGTTGCCCAAAAGAGATAAGTGAATGGGTACTTGCAGGATATCCAAGAACCGTAACGGTACTCACCGCTTTCTGAACTCATTATACATTTATTCTTATGCAAAGCCAATAATTTCAATTTATTATTGAAAAGAAAACAAAGCTTAATAAATATCGAGAAAATTTTTGTTTCAAAATTCCTCTAGTATATAAACTTTGTACTTACGTACACTTTTAGACTTACCGTTAGTAACAGCTGGGCCATTACAATAATTTTTGTAATAGATATTCCTGCACCATCAGAGAGTAATAAATTAACCAAAAAATATATGCGCAGTAATATATCTTCACTTTGATTTTAATACAAATATTACATATTCAAATAGTCCGCCTGAAATCGTAACGTTTCTATACGTAAAATAGCGAAGCTCCTTCAGCAATTTTGATACGACACAGGTCGCAGAGGTCTCGTAATCATAATCGTAACAGTAATCGTAATCGTAATTGTACGGTTTCATGTGGTAACTATAGGGTCACCCGATGGGTACGCGTTTCTCGGAAAGAAAACGAACGAGAACATAGAGAGGTTAGCTGGTTGGTTGGTTTGCGATAGCTGATGGCGATGTCCGATAACCAACCACGCTTCTCGTCACGCACGGGTCTCACGTAACTTGACGATATGGAACTCGATCCTTTAAGACGAGAGAAGGATCGCGATTGCCAGGAATCCAAGGATAATTTTCCAGGTAGAGATTGACTTATGATTCTACGGATGTACATACTATTGAAATTCGCTATCACAATTAATCTCGGATAAGACTAAAATTCACCGCCACTAGTAATACTGGTATCGTCGTGTCTCGTTTACCTGCATGTAACTAACGAGACTCAACCATAACCGCGATGAGTTCCAAATTACGACCTAATACTATTTCTAACTTAAAAGTATCTATCATACCTGTGCTCATAACGTTGTTATTGAATTATCCTTTTCATGATTGACATAATAAATTCTATAAAGATTGCTTCCTTCCTCGTACTATAAGCATTCACTCAGAGGATGTCAGCAAGATGAAGGAAAATCCTGTTGACATAATATTTCGAAATTCTCCTCGAATTCAGGGATCCTGTATGCTACTACGTGGTTGGGTAGATATTTCCCGTTGGTTAAGCCGATCATTGTCGCAGTAACAAGCAGGCTATTGACAGGTCTCGTTCACTGTCGTTGGTAACACTGTGTCTGTATATAAGAGTAGATAGTCCAATCCACGACCTAGGGACTGACCACAGTCTTACCACTCTGTGGTCGTGTTAGCACGTTACTACGGGGGCCACATACTAATGGGGCATTACCTTAACACCCTCTATCCCGACTCTCGTTCAGTTAGTTACTCCTCGGGGATGTCGAAGAAAGGCAAGAAGGAAGGATAGACGATATAGGAAGAAATCCCGATCCCTTCCACCCTTCTTATTTTACCCCAACTAACCTGTGCCCCGTACCTACTATCATTCTTTCTTTTAATCTCTAGGTTATCGTTAAATCAGATTTAATCTTGTATTGTATGTATGTCAAAGTATGTATTTTGATTTTTATTAACCCAGGAGTAAGCGCATGGGATGCTCGAGACTTCCTAACTTAATGCTTTTTAAATGAAGAAGAAAATCGCGCGACCATTCCCGTGTTAAGTGAAAATAATTTGCTTTTGGATAGGTATGTAATTGTTATGAATTATGATTTTATTCTTTCCTTTTCTTTTGGCTAAGCTATTTGTACTTTTGGCATCTTCTCAGAATTTCTATCTGCACGTTGATTTCTAACGATATGTAAATATTCTTTCTGACAATAGTATCCAAGAATCACTGATCTTAGTAGATGACAATCTGATCTAGGATTCTGGAAGGAAACAATACCGAAGACCGATTGGTGATGACGATAGATATTCTCGAGGGAAGTGCATGCATTTCAATCGACATCTTATCAGGTAGTCGAGCGATGCTAGAGTACCGGTGGATCGTGATCAAGTGGACCTCCATGGCGAGGACAATACAGGCCGTGCCCGAGAAGTGACAATACACTATCACGGCCCGTTCAAGCGTATTGCTCTTTTGTCCGAACAGCCGCCGCCATTCGGAGTTTAAGGGTGCTGCAGGGTGACATCGAATTTGACCTGCAATCCTTGCGTATAGATTGAGTTTCACAATTATACAGGTAACTGACATGAGTCATGCGC
Source organism: Calameuta idolon (assembly GCA_030142285.1). Taxonomy (NCBI): domain Eukaryota; kingdom Metazoa; phylum Arthropoda; class Insecta; order Hymenoptera; family Cephidae; genus Calameuta; species Calameuta idolon. The sequence goes on from JARQSV010000133.1 coordinate 170,802, forward strand.
AAAAGATTTTTTAAAAAATTTAAAGGAGCAATAATATGAAAATTATTAATTTTATTTATTGGATCTTTCTGCACTTCGTTCTTATTCGTCCTTTTGGTTTCAGGATTGTTGAAGGATAGCGAATTTCTTTGGATGAGAAGATGAATATGGTAAATGAGATATACGAGTTTTTTCTCAAGCTTTATATCCTTCTTATCCTACAAGCCTACTTTCTTATAACGAAAGTGTCGTAGTTATGAGTTAGTAGATCTAAAAGGCGAACTCGACTTCCGCCATATTAAATCCGCCCCAGACTATCACACAACTTTAAGGCTGAGGCCTTACACGGGGTCTCTCTACCCCTCTGGATTCTCATGTCATCCCCATATACGTGATACGTTTCTCGCGGGACAGCCCTATATGGCTAGGATAGGTACCCGTTACTGGAGGATTTACTGCCAGGAACATATTTCAAACGGGAATCGAAGACTTATGCCATCGGCGAGAGTGCATTACGCTCTTTGCATCATGGACGAATTTTCTTGGCTTTCACAGACTTTGGAATGCTGGGAAAATTTTTTTTCTTCTTCATAAAATTCAATCCGCCAAGTCCTTTGTGAAACCTTTTACGGTCTGATTTCCAACAGGGTCCAATGGTGTCTTGGGATTAGATTCTTTCAGAGGATCATTAAAAGCACAATTGAGTAATGCACCCATGGGAACCCTACCCTCGAACAACCCTGAATCATTGCAAGATAAATGACAAAGTCTAGAGATTCTCGAATTGCTATCCAATTGTTACAAAAAACTCTATGAACTATAAATAATAATTCCAATGATCTGCCATTGTTACCAAAATATTTTTATATTGACTACTCTTCATATATCTATATTACGATGAAATTGAAAATAAAATATCGACTGAAAGTATATCAAGAACATAGAGACTGGATATAGAAATAAAATGAATAGAGACAGTCTCGGAATTAGATGCCGATTGTCTATTGTTGCAGAACGAATCCACTAATCAGAAGTTTGCACTTCACCCCCGTTAGCTTAGCTGGGCGCTATACAGACTAGCACTTCAGCCACAGTGGTCCTACCCTCGTAAGAAGAAGCCGTGAACTCGGAACTGGCGCTAACTTGGCTCCACTAACGGGCAATCAGATCGCCTCTGTTGGGACAACAGACCATCCCTCTCATCGGGATCCCGTCCTTCTACGCTCGGATGTGACCGGTTGTATAGCTTATTTATCGAAGAACTTTCACGGGGGTTAAACAGCACTAAATTTACCCAAGGGGAAGAAACTGAGACAGACAAAGAGAGAGAAAGAGACAGAGAAGAAACAACATAGTGACTTAATTGCTCGAGTTTGCTTCTGCCCTATTGATTGGTTAACGGTGATTTGTGGCGTTTTATACTCAAAATAAATGTGAGCGTTTCTATTTATTCTATTACAATTCCATCCTTGTTTCATTACCATTTTATTAAATACAATTATTCAATATAATTAAACAATACCTAGTGCTGGACCAATTCTAAGACATCTGCTTGACATCTCTTCTGCAAAACGTAGAACGACAAAGAGTCTCCGTCGACGTTATCAAGACTATCCCCATCCTGATTCTAGTAGAGCTATACGTGAGTATATCTGTTAAGGGTAGTATTGAAAGGGTGAGATAGCTGAGGGTTACATCAGGAGCCCGGCTGTCCCTAGTCTTATTGTCCCATTTACACTGGGATGTTATATCCAAAGTTCCGGTTCTTATACAGTCGCTACTACGCCCATATAGTTTGGTCAGTTCAATAAAATGGCTGCTTGTAAGAAACTTTATAAAGGTTTTCCTTTTTTTCTTCTCCTCTCTTGCCTGTATAGGCATTTAAGATTGATTCATTAGAATTATTGTATTTTATGGTATTTATATGTCTGTACAGTGTTTTCTTATCGTTATTCATATATATACTCCACATCTGTAAACAAAGAAAATAATGTCTTACAGGGGTGAAGATAGTCAGAAAGCGTTTTTCGAAAAAGAAAAAATGAACGAGATTGTTGAAGGGACAGTGGAATCGGATGAAAGAAGCAAAGGAGGACGAAATGGGCCATGTGCGATTCTTTACGGATCTAATTGAGCGCAGAGATAACAGGCCGGATTCCACTGGGTAATAATACATCTTCGCTTTGGCTTCGTTCTAATGGCCAAACTAATAGCTGCTGGTACCTTAACGTCCCTTAAAGGTAGCTGTATGTATACGTATATATTTTTTGACACTGAGCAGAACATGATAATAAATAAAACAAAGTATTGCATGTTTTTACTGGTATATTTATTTAAAGAATTACATTATCTAACAACAAACGTACTAAAAATATAATATAGTTACTCAGGATACTGTGACTCACTGGTTACTTATGTGACAAGTCCAATCACTGCCGGCCAATGAAGGGTAGTTTTTTTGCATGCATCCTGGGAGGTATATAAAATGTACGCAGGCCAATTGGCTGCAAGCTTAGGTACTGATCCAGATGCTGGTATTCTTCCAGAACCCCGGAGAGAGTCATTCGATAGAGTCGGCCGCCCTAAATGCACGGGGTGCAGGAAAGCGACCCCCCAAAAAACTAGTACTGGATGGCATGGAGTTGCAGCCATAAGAGAATCTAGAGGACTTTACCGAGAGGAAAAAAATCGTATTCGAATTCCTCGAGAGGGTCGAGTACTTTCGTAGATCACCCCTGAAGTTATGTTCCCGGGGAACTATAAACAATAAGTAAACGATGGGTTATTATGTTGCAGGGACTAAAACGACAGTCAAGGGTAAGACTATTGAGTGTCCACCTTGGCCAGGGGTGGTGGTGGTGCTGGTGAATGAGGTTGGCTATATTCACGTAACCATATACACAGGTATACATTCCTATACATATTCCTGTATGTACACCTACGGAGCCTGAAGAACACGTGAAGCTCGATCGTCTCTAGATATATAAGTATTCCCGAAGGCGAGGGGCAATTTGTCCCGGTCATTTGGCGAGTCCACGGGGACTCCCTGACTGTAATCCAATCACTAGCCACACTCTCTCTCCCCCTTAGCTTTCTACCCTCTCTCTCTCTCTCCTCCTCTTTTTCTCTCAACCCCTGTCCAGCATCCGTTTCTCTCGGACATTCTTTGCCTTTCCCGCCATCTCCTGGTGACCCTCCTGAATGGCATCTATCTTTCCCTCTAGCGACCACCCTTACCCCTCGGAACTACCCTTCCTAGCAACCCTTGTTCAGTCGTCATTGAGTCTATACTGCAATCCTGACCATGTGACGAGTCGCTCACCCGTTACGTTCAGCTGCACGGATTGCTGCCGGTACTCAGGGGCTATGCATATTCAGAACACTTTAAAGAGCTAGATTATAACTGTCAAATAATTCTTGATTATTTAATGTCTAATGATTTTATAAATGAATGACTACGGTGTATGCTAATTCTTTAATTAAGGGTTGATCTACGATACTATTGTTCATGCCGGTTTATAGGGGGTAGTCGATATACAGTATTGTATTTTATTAGGGGTAGTGACTCAGATCACGTAGTTACGTTTTCCTTTTTACGGTAAGGAGTAGAATTTCATATTTTCAAATACTATGCAAGAATTCTTGGTAGGATTGTGCCTGAGGGCGAGTAGCATACGTGATCCCAAGCTATAGGGGTTGTGATATGAATTGGCCTTGTTTCAAGGGTGCGCTTTACACTTCTATTTCTCGCCGTTTCCTCCTATACTTCCTTTAAAGTTTAACCAATGGATCAATCAACCCTGGTCCAACGTGTCTTTCATGTGGTACCATGTGTTATTTCTTTCTTTCATTTTCACACGGTCGTTACACACGACGCCGATATCTGAAATATTTCTTTCTTTTTTCTTTTTTTTCAGTAAAGTGAAGCTATTTTTTCCACTTAATGACAGGTCTGCTCCGTTTATTTTATATCCAAGTTCTTTTGAATGAGTAACCAATGAAAATTGAAAAAAATTTATCCACCCAACGTTAAAGCCCTTTTTCGTTTTCCAATCTAACAAAGCGGTCCCGCTCGATACCATCATCCGTTACATGTGCATGAACATATATGTACATAGATTCACTGGTGCGATGCCGCAATTACCTTCTCGTGATTTAGGGCACACCCGTTACAGAGCGTAGCGCAGTATGATTTACGGGCAGCTCGTGAAATTAATTTGAATTCGGTAATGTACGAATAATTCTATATAGTACCTAACTAAAGGTATAGAATTTATATAAAGCATATAATGTATATAAATAAATTGGTCGCGTGGATAATACTTGATTATGAAAAAGGTGGAAACGTTTGAAGAAAATATTGAATTCGCATATATCCTGAAGGAAGGAGTCCGTCTGCAAAGATACGATAATCCCGTTACAAGTAGGATGCTGCTGGTCCACTCGAAGGAGTTTCGGCGGTCATCATCAAACGTAGAAAACATTTTCAATCGAAGCGGCACGAAGATTAATTTCAATTTCAAACGCACCAAGACGCGGACACGCTTCGCCGATCACGAATGCCTCTAAAATTGAACGGATTCAGGATGCTGTGATCCTCCTTAGAGCAGAATCACTTTACTACATAAATCACTCTCTATATAACGGTATGGATACTGATTCGGGTTTCTAACGAGATTTATTTCAGAGATTGCGTATGATTTGAACTTGGATCATCTTTGGATGTTTAGAATTTCCTTCTTAAGTTTTTTTTTCAATTTGATTGCAAGTTAAGATATAGTTATGGACTCGATTTATATGATATTTTTGGAATAAATACTTTGGGACGATATGACTACCTAACCAGTGGTAAAACGGTCTGCTTCGCAGTGATTTATTACAGCACGAAGCATCCACCAGAAATATCTGATACCGTTAATGAATTTCTGCCTGCCTCGCTATCCACAAGGAAATACATAGAGAGAACGAACAGAATTTACTCCCTTGGATGCAGGACGAATGTGAAAATATCGAACAGTGGTCTTTTATTGTTTCTTACAGGAACTGATAGAAAATGGGCTTTATCATATTTGATTTTTGATAACCGTTATCGTATGGCTCAAATTTTTGTACGGTATAAGTAATCAATTTTAACATTTATAAAAATAATGCATGGTTGAAATTACTGATTAGATTATTTATATTAAATGCTACAGTTGGTATGCGTAAAACAGACATGTATTCAACCTCCATTAAATTATGCGTGATTTAATTTCAGATTTTTATACAGATACGTGTGCCGTATTACACCCGACACAAAGAATCTACCCAACAGAGTTCAATAAGATTCTACCGCCTATGAGATAAATGGCACGTGGCCCGCATGGGATAGAAATCGAAGAATATTCAGCACCGAATTCGTAAGAAATTAGGCGTGAAATGTGCCATGTGCTTCGAATATTTCTGCCTCCGATTCCAGCCGCACGTTTAGACAATTCTTGGGTGAGTAGATAGTATAGATATTTTGTACAAGACGTTCACGTATACCCAAGAAGATCGTTTCTCTGTATAAAAAAATGCCAATATATTCTATAGTGTAACTAGTTAAGGTTACACATGAGGTGGTATAGGATGAAAGGAGCAGGACAATATTTGTATTAAAATAAGACTGAAAATTTTATCTTTTGCATCTCAAACATATATCTTACTTTACATTATTCAGTGCTACCGGAAACCCGTTTGACCATCTCACGTCAATCACTTCCTGGTGAAGCGTTTGATCTATATTCTTACATAGTGTATCTATACCTATGCACACTCAAAGAACTGATCTTTTCCCAGGTTGAGACTATAAAGTAGATTGATGCCAGACAGAAAGTAACAAGAAGGCAGTATCGTGCGTCTAACCTGAGCGTGAAAAGAGTGTCAATCTCAATAAACTGGACTATACGATCGAGACGTGTGTAGGCGAGGAATACATTGACGTAGTTACAACTGCAGGAGGCAATGCCGACGAAGAAGCTACAATTTGTATTCCATCGACAGAACCAATTCTTGGGACCTTTTGTAAAAGAAAGTCAAGAACTCACCTTCAGGCTGAAGCATTCGGAGCGTATATGTTCAAAGAGGTCAAAGGTTTCGTTTCTTCTAATGAACAAAGAACTTTTCAAATTACATTTGCACATTATATCTGTAACAGTCTCCACGATATTGTCCTGCGAAAATGATTAACATTATATAAAATTAGAACTAGGGAGCTAGAATGTTACTAGCAGAAACGATAATACCGAATGATGCTTTGGGTCCAGCAAAAGATTTAAATAATCATATATATCGGGTCAAGTAATAAATCCCTCGTGTCCAACCAGCTCTCCTTGCACCACGACCCTAACTACTGCCATCTATAGCAATGGGGTGGATCGGTGATATATGTCTTCCCTATAACAACCAGAATCAAAACATCGAACTCTCCTTCGTAGCTAGAGGGATGTTTGTCCTCTGACCATCCAACAGTCTAGATATACTAACTACGTTACGACTAACTAGATAACAGAAACGGCGGATAAGGATGAGTATTTTTGAAAATTTTTATCATTCAAAGTGTAACGAAGTTTAATCATTTCTCTAAAATTATGAAATGTAAAAAAACAAATTTGTCTTAACGAATAAAGCCTACATTTTGGACGTACGATGTCCATAAGTAAGGTCCTGGGCATATTATTATAATTGGAGGGGAGTCAACGTGCTGTATCTGGTCAGGAACGTACTGCTGGTTTACAGGAGATTACAGTAGGGTCGACGGTGGACACTTGACCGGTATTATAGATGTAATATCGTAAACAAGATCCCTCTCAGCTGAACACCAGCCGTTGTCCAGAGACTATATAACGTGTACGTTGATATCTGTACAAGTCATGGACTCGTCCAACGCCCTGCGGCATATTCTCCCCTTTCTGCTCTCTCTGTCACTCACTCTATATATTCATCCCTCTCACACTTTTAGCAGACCGTCCTCCCTTTTGCGAATCCCTATCTACCGCTACCTCTTGCTCCCATTCTCCCTAGCCCCCTTTACAAGCGTTAGTGGTGTTTACTATTGAATATTCATTCTTCGCAGCGGCCGCCATTGTCTGTCCTGGAACCACGGAGGCCACGAAAAGTCCACACATTAACAAGTCGCGCTTGACCATACGTTCACCGTAACGTCCACTGTTCGCTCTAGCCTTTTATATTCCGGTGCAATGTAACACTAACAAGTTCGCGTAAAATACGAGAAAAATTAATGGTCGTGTAAAATTTTATAAAGATCCTTAGAATCTTGAAAATTGTTTATCCGTGTGTTATATTTTCTATTTTTCTTTAAGCCTGGTGTCGTTCGTCATTTATTTTCGGAATATGATGAAATGAGGGAATATACTCGGACGACGAGAAAAGGTATAGCCTAGGAAGAGAGGAATAGAGGAACTGGAGAACAAAAGTCGGTCGAGACGAGTAACGCGAACCACTCCCATACCAAAGTTTTCCCCTGCACAATAAATACGAACGCACAACTGTACTATCGCAGAGACAATAAAAATAGATTTCCCGTACGTTGCCGGTTACCCGCCGCAAGTTACGATTAAAAGATCGAGCCTGAGGCCCGCCCAGGCCGTGTCTCGAATTCCCAGGACCTATAGAGAAACCTATAAGATCCTAGGGGACGAATGTGTCTACTTTCCGCTGCCGTACGTGGAAGCGAAACCAATTGGAACCAGTAAATATTATCGCTAAGCTATAGATGTCTTATGTTTATCGTATGAATTCCTTAAACAGTATTATATCTTCAATCTATCTAACTCTTAAAACTTGGAATCTTCAAGGTCCTCGCAACGTAAATGAGAAAACATCTTGACTCGCCGAATGCTATTTGTTTGTATTATATTTATTGAATAAACAAAAAATCGAAACTCAAATGCACATTGTACAAATTTCAAGGAACGAGTCCACTTCTTATCCCATTTGTACATACGAACGGAGACCCTTCGATTAGGTATACTCCGACGATAAAACCTCCTTTGCGTGGATTAGTTCGCTCAATCAGGAAATATACTCGGAGCCCCCATAAAAGCTCCCCACGTGCAAGCTCCTATAGTATATGTGGCTTTATATACTATTCTTATTACATACTTCATCCTTCCTATTGAGAAGCACAAGCGATACCACACTCTGGTATACATAAGAGAATAGATACTCATACGTGAATATATATAGATAAATTCTGATAGGATTATTTTGCTATCTGAAAAAAAAATCAAATTTGTCGAGGATTGGTACCGTGACTCCATTTATACAGTATACAGGATCCATACGGATTTCAAAATTGACTTTTAAGTATATTGATAATATTATTATAATACGTCGTTTCACCCGTAAATTAAAAGTCCCAGTAACTGCGTGCAGACGGAAGTCACGCATGGTCCATCCCAATTATTGTATGGTTATAGAGTAGAATGTAGCTAAGGGTGAGGAAACAAACCCCCGTGTCAATTTAACCGGTAAGGGATCTATGGTCGTTTTACGTATGTATGTAGCACATAGGGTCAGGATTCGATGTCTTTTTCTTAGGGAGAGAGGTATTTTAAAGTCCGTAGAGTCAATGTGCCGCGAAATGCAACCCCTATCCTGACCTCACCCCATAATACAGATACGATATAGATGGGTACAAATCCCCGGAAACTTCATATCTATAACCTTTTTTCTCACCCCCCAGCTTGGTAAATCCATACGCCACGACCGGGTAGTTTTAAACAATTCGCCGATGAGCCACCCTCTTCCTGCAAGGGTGAGAGTATATTGCCAGCAGGGATATCGCCTTACGATATGAAGGATTTCTTACTTTATACTTTATGGCTACAGAAGAGGAGGGTTGATGAAACGATCCATAGGATGAGAATGGGAAATGGGATCCGCGCACAGCCCTTGGCACGTACTTAATTGTTTTAACGAGTAATCCCACCCCTATTTCTGACTGGATTTTCTCACTGATGGATCTCCAATGGAAAGTCCTGGATCGTCAGTGAAATTCACCAATCGGAGTTAATCAAAGTTGACAGGATAACACGGACGCGATTTGACTAACGAGGGTGTACTCTGAATGGACACCAAGTAGTAGGAGTCAATTCGATAGCAGTTAACAAATTGTTGGGGCTAAATGGAAAGAGGTTTGGGGTTTGCGGTTTCCATGAGGGGTTGACAGAGGGAACGTATAATACATTGTTACCCCATCTACCAGCTTCCCTTTCCCTTCCACGTAATTCTCCCCGTGACGCTAGCTGGTGCGAGTCGGGGGTGAATTACCTCATAATTAAAATTATCCTATTATACCAGAGACGTGCAGCCCTTGGTACCAATACGATGCAGAATAATGTATTCAAATCTCTTCAAACGACTCGAAGACTTACTTACCCACCCCTCTGAATCGGCAGGGTAATACCAATGAATTTTTCTTTCGCGTGCGATTCCAAAAATGCTATCAGCGACAGTTGCAAAATTACTATCTTTAAGAATGAAAAAAACCTGATAAACTCATATTAGTGGGTAATAACTTCAATCTACACGGATAACCTATTTTTGAAATATTTACATTAGGGGGTGAATTACGTATTTTTTCAGTTTCAATTTATTTATTTTCTCGCTATGTTGGTTTTTGATTCGTCGTATATAACATATATATGTATGTACATACGTACATACACACTGTCGATATAATATGATACGAAGGTTATTTCCTGAAACCCCACATTCCCTTTGTGCACGCAACTTTTGTTACACAGAAAAGGGACGAGAGTTTTAAAGAGGCGAACGGGCTGCAGTGACCAGCAGCGCCACGAAGTATTTCAAACTAGTAGTAAAAAATATACACGATTTAAAAAAAGAACACACCCCAAAGCTTATTGAACAGAGTAAAGCCTGAGGTACCATCTGAAAATAATTAGAGGATGGAATTTAAAAAAAAGTCTGTCATAGTTCCAAAAATCTTTTGTCGAGTATTTGTTCAAAGTGTTTTTTTTAATAAAACTTTTTTATTAAAAATGTTAGAAAAGTAATTTTTTAATTAACTACTAAATTATAGATATCGCATAAATTCAGAACGCTACATATCACGAATTTGAAATTAAAGTATTATACAGTATACAAGACTCTCGATTGTTTCTCACTAGATGACACTCGATCCAATAGGGCGCGAATATTGGAACAGGATATGCGACGAGTATATACTCGAGCTCAACTTGGTCGGCCGAGTGACTCGGTTGTTCGGATATTAAACTTTGAAGATGCCGCTCCTCGCGGTACTGACTCAGCAAGTGTCATTAATAACTTCGAGGAGATAGATAAAGTGCTAAACACCGCGAGCCGTGTGCTCGAGCACACGTCATTACCCTGACTATCGCTCGTCTTGATAAAGGGCTGCTATAATATCCAGCATCCAGCTAATTCATGGCAACTTTTATTTTCATAATGAAATGAAAAGGACTTTTTAAAGATACATTTACATTTGATTAACTGAATCAAAGATATTAATCAAAGTTGAATTTTGGAGAAATAATTTAACGAGGAGTTATATTTTATTACTTAATATTATGTTTATTCGTTATATAGATAGAGAGTTACCGATATTAATAGAGAGTGAGACAGAGACAGAGACAGAGACAGAGACAGAGACCGGGACAGGGACAGGGACAGGGACAGGGACAGGGACAGGGACAGGGACAGGGACAGGGACAGGGACAGGGACAGGGACAGGGGGGGGGGGGGGGGGAGAGATTATAGTTTTTAATCTCTTTACGTTGCTTGCATGTTTCTAGTTTATTAATGTGTAATACTGCTACTGACAGGAAGGTCGGTTGAATATTTAATGATATTTCATATTTACTGGCACGAAATCCCTTCAAATTGCGTACGTCAACCAGTTGCAGCTTTAGAGACTCTACGACTGTATTCCAGGCTGCTACGCACTGTTTTAGGACGTTAAGAAGACAATTGATTGTCTCTTAGGATCATAAGTGTATAATATATAATAATTGAAATATATAATTGATCGATAATAAAGTATGTACAAATCTAAACATACACGATACGGTGGGCGTATGGTTAAGTACCAAAAAAGTAATTGGATAAATGTTTTGAAAAATCAGGCGAAAGAATTTTGTCTGGCTACTGGAATTCATGGATACAAATATATAGCTCAGGATCACCGATCAAAATTTGAAAGGTTTATGTAATTTGTATTACTTTTTTAAATTAAAAATACTATTTAAATATATCTTCATTTGTAATTTTTTTTGTGGAATATGATAAAGTGGAAAAACTTGTTTTAGAATTTTATGGGGCATTGTGGTATTGACATTCCTAATATGTGCGTTAATACTGATGAAAATTACTTGGGATTATTATTCAGAACATTCGACTCTCACTGTTCTCGAATCCACTCATTATGGAATTTGGAATTATCCATTTCCCGCTGTGACTGTGTGTAACATTAATCGCGTGTCGCGTTCCCTAGCTACAAGGTTTATCAAAACACTGTAAGTAAGCCAAACGAAGTGAACTTTTATTTACGTCAGCATTCTAACCATACATAACCCTGATTTCGATTAAAGAAACGCACCGAACAACCATACAATAGATATTGATGTCAATGATATGAGGCTCTTAAACGAGTTATTAGATCCAGGCGTTTTTGGTTATGACGTCACGGAAAATTTATCGCGATTACAAGATTATTTCGATATGAATAACTTCAGTATTATGGAAGTACTTTATGAGGTATGATTAAAAAAATGTTGAATGTTGTAATAATAATTATGGGTGAAATTAACAAGAAATAATACATAAATTTTTAAAGGTGACGCCAAGATGTGATCGCTTGTTATCAAAGTGCGCCTGGAACAGCGAATTCAAAGATTGTGATACGATGTTCCAACCGGCTCGTTCTCGCGATGGATTGTGTTGCAGCTTTAATTATGTTAACCAAAAATCTACAGATTCTGCAAAGCCCCGGAATGATATGTACGTTAATGTGATGAAAGGGATATCATAAACTTAAATATAAATATTCAGGACGTTACATCATATGGAAATTTATTATTAAAGTTTTAGATCTGACCGAGTAACCGGTTGTGGCTATCAAACAGGTTTGACAATTATGGTAAATCCTGAACCCGAGGACTATTTGGCAGCTATCATAAGCTCTTATGGCGTAAAAGTAATTTCATTATAACTGATCAACAGTTTAGTTCTATTTACTTCCTTACTTTTATTTTATTAGGTTATGATACACCATCCCTCAGACTATCCAGATTACAATGCTGAGAGCAAATTTGTGGGCATCGGTCTTCAAACTTTCTTGGACATCGCTCCACAAGAGACGTACTCGACTGAGGGAGTAAAAAAGTTTTCCATATCCGCAAGAAATTGCCTTCTTTCGAATGAACGTGAAAGAAAAGAACGCGTACTGCCATACCGAAATCTCAGTGCACCTAAACCATCTTATATAAATTGTCTGATAGAATGTCGCGCCATGATAATTCAAGAAAAATGCGGCTGCATTCCATACTATTACCAGCAGAGTGGTCGGTAATGATGTAAATAATTAAACTATGCGTAACTTAACACATGAATTTATTATTACTACAATCTTTTGTTACAGTTACGAAGGTATGTGATTTGAAGGATGTCAAATGTTTGAAGGAGAATAAGTGTAAGCATTAGTTTGTGATTAAATAAGATATCGATCGTATTTTGCAAAATACAGTCACAATCTTTAAAAATGGATATAACGTATTCATGATGTTTTATTACAGATTTGTATCAAACTCTGTGGCCTGGCATAAATATATTAGATCCTACGTTTATACTAGATACAGATACAACTCCTTGCAGTTGTATGCCCGATTGTGAGTTTTATATTTATCCAACGGAAAGCTCACAGGGTATTATCGACCGAAGTAACTTGTCTCCTAACAGTGCCCTTTTGTATGTATAAGATGTATTTAACAGAAAAATCTTGTTCCTGGCATAAATGGCACCATATGTATTTTACAGCATAAACTCAACATTTTCGAATCTGAGTGTAATACATATATTCTTTGGTGATTTGGTATCGATCCGTTATCGCCGTGACGCGTATCACAATTGGCATAGTCTCTTTGGTGAGTTTTTTACGACAAATTTTATTTAAGAATTAACGGGGTAATATGAATCTTATAAATTTCAGCTTCGTTTGGAGGACTACTAGGTCTTTTTGCCGGATTTAGTTTTATGTCTGTTTTTGAATTTATATATTTCTTTGTGATTCGAGTTATTGCGGGTGCCAATAAAAACAGAAAAAAGAATGATATCACGTCATAATCTTATATTTTCAAGAAGATATAGTATCATAAACGACAATGGTATAAAACATAGACATGTGATTTGGTTTATTTAATACTAGATTTATGGAACCCGTCAATTTGATGAATTTCAAATTTCATGTTTAATCCTTAAACTCCACACTGACGAAAATGGCGAATTTGTAGCCAGTGTAGAATTTAAGAGTTAAAGTTACAGAAATTACACATATAATGATTTAGCAATTTACGGTAACTTCGATAATCATTGTCCGTAAATCTAATTTTAGACTGGCACAGAAGATATACACATAAATATAATAATAATATCGTTTTTATTGTCAAGATTTTCCAGGAAAAGGGAATCAGCTACACATCCCACACAGCATAAAACGTTGACCTTCAGATGGGTACACTTACTGTCGCACATTAAGTGCTCAGTCGCTTTTTATTTTAACTAGCAACAATGCGCGCGCTTTATGGTTATTTTCGACGGTTGCATAAAAGTAAATTTAATTAAATTCGTCTCACACTTATAACGCAATGAACATGTTGGTAAGAACAAATTAATTCATTCGAATTTATTGAGCTTGAAAATTTTATATTTATCTCGGATTGAAGTAACAAATGAGATTTCTGCACTAAAAAGTTTGGAATTTTACTTTTATTGAGAAATATCCTCCGTTCTTTCCATTCTCATATCCAGGTGATATCCAATATTGTTTTACTATAATTGGAAAATTGTTGAAAGAATTTCTCATCATTGGATATGTACGAACGCTGAAAACGAATTATAACGTAAATTTCAATTAGCTTACAATTACGCTGGACAGTCTCAAGAATGAAAGCGTAACTGTCGTACACTGTATCATGAGTCTTGTTTACACTTGAAGTTAGGACTAAACTTACACAGAACGTGTGTTATGCGCATGTGAAAATTGAGTATAAAATTGTATGAATCTTTGACAGTTTAGCATAAGTCAGGCATTAGAAAATTTATTTTAGCCCCTACTTTTACCTGAACCTGATACCGCCCAAAATTCGGGTTGGGTACTTGATGCCCGATATACCCGTCAGGGGTTAAATACATGTTAGAAACATTGCTGAAAACTTCTTTGAATGTTTTATGCTGTAAGGCATGTAACTGCATTCAGACAACCCTTTTGCGAGATATTTGCGATAATCAATAACATAATTAATTATTGAAAAAATATATCTTTATTTCGAGTCTAATAAAATGAAACAGGCTTGATTATTATTCGTTCAAAAATAGTACATTTTTAGTACTTATTTACAGTACTGGTTTGCTACCAGATATAGAAAATGCGAAATCTGAATATAAACGTGATGTATACTGTGACATCTGCGTTGTTTCCACGCCATTGACCACACCACGCATTTCCCTTAACTTATTTGTGGTTTTCATTGCGCAATTGCAGAAACTCTCATTGCTTTCTGCACCCTTAATTAATGTATCACATAATACCTGAATAAACCAGGATCCTGTTTAAAAAAAATGTATGTTATATGTTAAGAAAAGTGCCATTCATTATGCATAAGCCTACTAAATTTCCAATATACAAGATACACTTAATGTATGCTTAGAAAGAAATTAAATCGTTTAATAAATCTAAACACGTATCAGGATAAAATGCAATATAACTGACCTTTGCGTTTGTCTCTTACGGAAACAAATCCGGGCATAGTGGAGGTGAATAGAAAAAATTCACCATAAATCACTACGTTGTCAGGGCCATCTGTCGTTAAAGTATCCTTAACACGGCCTACATATAAAATACATGTATTTTTATTTGTAAATGTCACATATTGTAATTATTATATTTACTAATAAACTACAGAATAATTCTTTTTTATTTTACCTATTGTTTTTCCCTGGCATGCTTGAACGATTAAAATTTTTTTAATATCTTTTAATTTTTCACAACACAGTGTCATTTCTAATTCCTTCAATGTTAATATTTTACCATTCGTTGTAACTATGGCTCCTACAACAAATCATATTTCAACATATATAACAATTACAAATTAATTGTGTAGAAAATAAGATAGTGCAGGTACATAATGTCAGAGGTATTTGACAATATTCTATTGCATAGAATTAAAAATTGTATATGCTCACCTTCCACCCCATGGCTTAATATGCACACAATGACACAAGACTCATCACTTATCTTATTCGTAACATCTTGTAGTCTTTCAATAATTTTCTTTTGTGATAAATCGTTAAACACAAGAACTTGGAGACCAAAAAGCATAAAGGTTTCTTTTAATCTCTTCTCATCATGGATAGAACTTAAACGAGTTTCATACTGCGAAAGAATAATGGCAGTAACAAATTGTATTATATTATAATATCACAAATATAAAATTTAAATTAAAGTAATCAAGTTGCAATACATTGCTCAATAAAAACTATACCTGTGTATTTGGAAAATTAATCTCATTGATTATCACACATATTCCTTTCTTAATTATGTTAACATCAGTTGTTTCAATTGTTTGAATAATGTTTGTATCGGTACTTTTTTTCACCTTATTCTCAGACAAATTAAATACCTTACATGAAGCATTATCATAACATGATGCCCCACCTGTATCCGATATATTCAATTTATCTATTTCTTCATACAGTGAAAGATCCATTGTTGGAAGGCTCTTCAAATGTTTTTTCAAGTTTTGTACATTACCTGTACCATCTGCAAAAGTCATTTAAATAGTTATGTTTAAAAGTGATATAATGGATAACTTTTATGAATAAAACATTACCAGCATGTAAAGCAATTTAAAATCATTTTTTAATTTGATTGGGTATTATACATGCGAATTGCCGTTGTCATTTGAATGTAAAAACAAAAAGCTTTCAAATACCTGAGAAGATGGAAATATATCCATTTTTAGCCCAATATAATATATGGACCTCAAGAAATTGCATGCCTGTTAATTCATCTGTCATAAGAATACTATCTTCTTTCATATATCTGAGTAACAATTCTGTTTGTTTCTCATTAAGATATTCACACAGGATAAATAAGAGTTTTATCAACTTATTTATATGTTGAGTATAATATTTTATATCTGGCAAAAAATGCCTTTCTAATTCAGCATAGGAATATCCAAGCCTTTCAATAATATGTTTTGTCTTAATGATGCACAAAGCTTCTAATAGTTTATTTGACCACTCTTTACCTAATGTTTCTATAAATTCACGCAAATAATATTTGCCAGAATTTGTATCATTACAAATCTTGCATGCAGTTGTATATGCCTCTGCCATATCTTCAGCAAGTAGGAATATCAATGAAATTTTTTCATACATTTCCAAATCATTTTCCATATGTTTTAATATATCTTTGTCAATATTTTTCAGTTTGATTCCTGAGAGTTCAGTAACTTTGGCGTCAGTTGTTAAATTCCTAGTACACATATTATATACTGATATTATATTATGAAGCAAATAACAAAACAATAATCACTTGTTGCTTAAAAATAAGAATTAACAGCCAATGTTTTATGAGAATGGTTTAACCATTGTGACGAAATTACACAGTATATATTTTAGAGTTAGTTATGAGAATGTATCTCAATTATAGAGACCCATTTATTTAATTCATTATCATTCGATTTTTTAGTTCTGCATTAGCCATTTCACCGCGACCGTGAATGTGATCAAAATGCATTAGCACTAAAAACATCTAACTGTTGATGAAAATTGACAATATTAATGACCTTCTGATAATTGCGTAAAAACGCTTGACAAATGAACTTCTTACATAGAGCCGTCAATGGGTGGTTTCCATATCATGGTCTCTATGGTCTCCATCATCGATATACAGGTCCGTATTCACATTCACTGCTTGAGACGAAGAAGCACAGTCTTCCTTCCTTATGGCTGTATCCCCAATGGGGGACATGTGCCAGTAACTGGTCCTAATATCAAGGATCGGAAGTTCAATTCTAGATGGCGATGTACCTTGCGAGACGGGCCTTATTCAACTAATTGTAAGCGTGAGGGGGGACCTACAGAGTTTATACACCGAATCCGAACAGTGTTTGGTGAAATCCGTTTATACTCTTTCCTTCCTTTCCTTATGGCTGTATCCCCAATGGGGGACATGTGCCAGTAACTGGTCCTAATAATCAAGGATTAGAA
>JARQSV010000140.1:0-18621 GCA_030142285.1 Calameuta idolon
TCAATTCAATTTTTATCTACTCCGTATATTCTGCGAGATTGTGATTTAGCCTGAATATTATATTTTGAATAAATTTTGAAAGTAAATCAAGATCCAATAATGTTTAGTAGTATTTGGAAAGCATTATTCAATTTCTCGAATTTTCAATATTTCTGTGCAACTTACTTTTTTCTTCTGTTTCTCTCTTCCTTCTTCTTATTCCTTTCTGGCTTTATGCCCTCATGGAGGGTTCTAAGGGTTGCTCTGGGAACCAGCGGTAAGTTGCGGAGAACCTTTGCCCGCCAAGCTACACGCTTCGCTCGGCTACGACGGGATTCGCATTATCGACGGAGGCGATAAGAAAAGCTCACTGCTCGAATTGTCATTCCACGCCGTGTAATGGAAGTTTCCGGAACTGTCGTAGAGACTGAACAGCGCCATTTGGTGGTGGGTAGAATAGCGGACGACTTTTATTTACAACAGTTATCTATGTTCCTTTTAATTGTTACAGTAGGTACACTCATGAAGAATCAAACGATAACATTACCGACATGGAAATTTATTGAGTATTTGCAATTCATATGATTTACCAGTGTAGGGTTGTTCTAGGCTACCCTTCGGCGTAGTTCTCCAGAATCCCAATAGATGGCTACACTATATCAGTCTGTAAGAAGACATTAAATATGGTATTAGCATTAAATATAATTCTTCTGATTAAACTGACATTACTATTCAGTATAAATTTAATAATTTATATTACACGCTTCTAGTGGCGTAAATTAACCTCATTTATTGCGTGCAAAAATGAGGTCCAACATTTATAGCAGACCAGATCTCACCCTATTCGTTTCCCTATTACTGTTGCTTCTTACTGAATTAAATGAAAGTATTTTTTGAATGAAATACCTATAGAAGAACTTGGAGATGTTTCCAAAATCGTATCCAAGTTGTCGATTCAAGTGAAATTCAGTCTATTTTCACTCTGTCACTCAATTGATCTTCCAACCCCCATCAGAATGCGTATAAGCGTCTGTAATAATTTACAACCAGAATTTTACCATCGTAATATCAAGTTAAAAAGAATTCTTTTTCATAAACATAAGTCGATACCTTTTAAAAGCTATTAAAAATCAGAATGACAAAAATTTGTACGTTACACTAGACGTTGAGCGGCCATGCTCGAATTCTCAGGTTGTAAAACTATTTTATGATCCCATCAACTTCTGCCCCCTTAATAAATCCTTATTGAAAAAGATACTTACCGACTAAACGGAAAGATCTTCGGCCATTTAAATGAAAAAAATACCTGTACAAAATAGTGTCTACAAAATACCTTTTGGTTTACGAGCGTAAAAACTTACAAGAGAAAAAAGAATTATTTATATCCCAACGAAGGAGAGAGATTGAATAAGAAGAAAAATATTGTAATAGGTGAATAAAAAAAATTCTAAATATTCTCCAACTGTAATTCAATGTGTGACGGCGGTGAAGGAAAAAAATTAAATAGTAACGTATTATCTATTACACTCGCGTATACATAGTACGCTCGATTAAAACTAACTTTCCAAGTTCTCTCGTTAACCGAGAGACTCCTGAAAGCAAAATGCAGATAAAAATCTACCGTCAAACCTGGCGCGACATTCTCACAGCAATAAACATATTAAATTCCAGCCGGACTGAAAGATATTGACCAAAGATATTAGGGGTTCCATACGTCGAGTGGGACATTAGATGTTCGACGTGTCCAACATTCGTATCGAGTAGCGAATCTCAAGAGAGAAAGAGAGAAAGAGAGAAAGAGAAAAAGAGAGAGAGTCCGAAGTCCCGCTGTGCATTTGTGAGCATTTCTATTGAGCCGCTACTGTGCACTAAAGACACTTCAGAGCCATTGTGAACGCAGCATTACTCGTAAAGCGTCAATCCTAACCTAACGAAATCTGTTCCGAGTCGCGTACGTGTCTGCGTACGAGTAAGCACCGTAAGCACCGTAAGCACCGTAAGCACCGTAAGCACTTACTGGAGTGATGAGAAGAGTAATTAGAAGATAAGAAAAATATAAATAAACAATGATCACAATTGTATCGATGAAGCGACAGTGTGCCACTCGTGGAAACGCGCCACAATGTCAGCCTATTACCACGGCTTTGCTTCGTGACGGCAAGGAAGGTCCCTCCTTTAGGTTAATTGTACCCATAGAAAAATAGCCAGGCAGTTCCATGCGACATAAAGGTATTTGCATCTGCGTACGCGGCATAAATTTTCAGTATCGTGGGTATCGTGGTCCGACGCCTCTTGGAAACTGGACAATGGACGCTAACGAGGTTAAAGTTTTCGAGGGACGCGTGCCAAAATATTTGAGGGTGAAGGAAAAATCAGGGAAATTGATAGTCCTTGATTCTCTTGAGTTTTACGTAAGTTTCCATATTTTTTTTCCTTTTTTCAAGAACAAAATTTATTCATTAAAAGTCTTCTGTACTTAGGACAGTGCATGTAAATGGGACTTCTTTCTGGGCCAGTCCTCAAGGAAGGTCCGCGACAAAAGGATTGTTCATGGAAAAATAATACACGCTACGTGCATTATAGGTTAGGTTACTCGTGCTCAGTTTCGCATTAAAGACAGTTCAAGGGTCGTCGTACAATGGGGATAGTATTACATTGTGCAACAAGTATATTTAAAAAACACCCCTAAGAATACTCCAAGAGCTTCAAATAGGCCCGTATACATGGTTAGTACGCGTAGCGTCGCGACGCGTCCTCAAAATATCGGTTAGATGGATACGAAATCAAAGGCCCGAGAAATACATATACGAAAGGAAAAATACCTTTTCTGCGCCGTAAGTATTTCTTACTCGTGTGCAACACATCCGGTGAATCGATTGTCAAACGAAAGACGAGAAGTAAATCGAACGATGGAATTTATATATAAATATATCTTTTTGAAAAGTCCGGCAGGACATTTGGCATATGTGATGACGTGTGTGGGTTTTTGAATATTTTACGCATGGCTGATTATATTGAAAAAAAAAAGAAAAGAAAAAAGAAAAAAAGATACGTGGGATTTTACTGTAAACGGGAGTACCTGTCGAATACGGCTAATTTCCGGTTAGCCGAAAAGCCCCCAGAAAAATGATACGACTATGTGGGCTGAAAAATCCTGGTAAATACCACAAATTCACAATGGATTCCGTAAGTCCTCGACTCTTTTGAAATCTAAAAGTGTAACGACCAGCAGCCAGGTCGAGGATCAATAGATCACTCCTCGAGATGGGGATCTAAAGTCTAGTGTATTTTTTGCGAGTAAAGTCCCTAGGAGTTGGAGGACGATAAAATCGAATTTGTCCAAACAGTAGGAGGGATGAAGAAAAAGTTTTATGGGGTGGCCTATGGGGTAAGTACACATAACATAAGGTACCGACAAGCGAAACCTAAGGATTATGGGAAAAAGTACTACCAAGTACTAACGAGAACCCCCTACGTGCCAAGAGGGTTATTCACGATTTTACATGCATGCTACCTTTACGAGATCAATAGGTATGACGAATCAATGATTTGAGATAACAGATCACATGATCAGATACGTTATTGACCCCGAAATCGATTAATATGCGCGATCAAAAAATCGTAATATTCAAAACCATGCAAGAAATTCAATACTCCTCGTCGACGCTCCAGAAACACTCCGCCATGTTGGATTTACTTGGAAACAGTCAAATCAGCAACTTGACTCGTTACTTGTATGAAAAAAAAAGAAAAAAAAATAGATTTTTCAGCATCGCTCTATTAGTTACTTTTAACCCTAGAGATCCTACTGGGCACTCCAGAATCATTTGAGGCTTACCAATCTCAAGAGTACTCGAAAGTACCGCAGCTTTTAGGGACGTAGGAAAAGTTATTGTATCCAGCGGCCAATTCGTAGGGTGTTTGGGGTTCCTTGAAGGTACTCGAGCCCCGACGCTTAGGGTGCCTTGGGAAAATTCATCGTTAAATGGTAAAGCGTTCACTCTGGCATCAGGAATCGACGTCGCGACGCTTCCAGTAGCTTCCGGTAGCCGGAACGGACTCTGCTTAGGACTGGAAGCAAGGATAGTTGGACTGTGAGTGTCCCTGCGCATGCATCCACAGAGAGCTGCGGCATAACGTAGGAGGAGGACCTTCGTGCAAAAGAATAAAATAAATAAGAGGTTCAAGGCGCGATGGTTTACGAACCGTGAGTGTACTTGAATGAATGCGAATTAGCCCGGGGCGCGCTGGTAATTCCTAAAGGTTCGTCAACCTGGGTGCACCAGGAGATCAGCAAGTGTAGGTCAGTTAGACCAGACGAACTGGTTCGATGAGACGTGGCTGGAGACCTAAAAACAAGAAAAAATATTTTAACCTGTCACAACATCTAGACTCTGCACGATAAATTAATGGTTGTAAATTAATGAGAGTGGTACGCGCTTGATGAAGAAGAGTAAAAGAATGAATAACATAAGATGATTGAAGATTCGCTGTTTAAAGACTTGCAAGATATGTCGCGGACGATCGTGCCCTCGTTCAAACGATTCCCAGCTACCAGTTTATAAATCAGTGTAATAAATCAAGGCAGGTGTGTCCATACCATTTAAAACTGAAATGAACAATGATTAAAGTAATATTTACTTCGCACGAGCTATATGTACGTATAATTGGATACCTGAGAATAACATTTGAACGGAAAGCAACGAGATACAATCACGTCAAAGAGGTATTCAGCATCCTCATCAAATAACATATCTTTAACATTCGCTAATAAATTCTACATCAGCACAATTATTTATCCCTGTACGCCTGCAATAATGACAGTATTGTCGCGTGACTCGTGTGAGCTGCAGCTGCAGAGTTTTTCGCGCGTTAAATTATTTCAATTTTTCGCAAAGTCTCGCGCTCAAGGCAGTTGCATTACAAGATTGAATCTCCTTCGCGTCATTGGCTACGTTTCCAGTTACCTTCCACCTTCCACCTTCCACCTTCCACCTTTTATCCTTTCACCCTTTCCTTCACCTTCGCTGTACCGACGCAGCAGCAGTTAAGATCCAGCCACACGCCTTCTCAATCGTCGAGTCGTCTTGCTTTTTCTCTTCATATTCTTTCATCAGCTAACACGAGGCACTATCGTTTCTTGGACTATCCACATATCGTACAAGATAGGTCCGTGCTCGAGACTGACGGCATCTGGGATATCCAGAGAAAAGGAAGAAGATACTCCCCCTCCGTCCCCTTGACTCTCCTGGGTTTTATCTGGGCTTAAGTTGGGATTAACAATGAGGGATGAAGCGCCATCTGGACTAGGCCCTGGGATCATTGCCACTGAAACGATAAGAAAAAGACTGTGAGCGATAAACCAGCGATGACCATTAAGCCAGCCAATCAAGTGGCTCTCGATTAATCCAAAGAACATAAAAATATATACACGTACATGTATATCTTACTTAAAAGCCTGAAACACGTCTATTAATATCAATACCAAACGTCATTTCGAACCTAACTCTTTCCCATGGAATTTCCAAAAGTAAATCAAGAGAGACGCAATCCACTCGAAAAATCCTTTATATTTGTTGCCTTTAGAATCTAGCAGTAGCAGCTACGAATCCATTGTCCATGAAACATATGTTCCCAGCAGAGAGAGAAAGAGAGAGAGAGAGAGGGAGAGAGAGGCGACTCTGCGATTCGAGTACCGATGCTCGGCCGGACGAACACGGACCCGCTCTGTACAGAGATAGTCCAGACAGTCAGACAGTCAGACTGTCAGACAGTCAGACAGTCAGACAAGCAAGCACAAGCAAGAGAGAGGAATATGGCACCTGGACCAGCACGACCAGCACGCGCCTACTTCTGCAGGAGGGAGCAGAAAAACCTCCCGTGAATACCGATGGGAAGCATTGTGGTTACGTTATAGAATGGTGAACCCATAATGCGTGCGTAACGCACAACATTGTAGCTGGCGTAACGACATTAGCGGGGACAATGAGCAGCTTGAGAAAAACAGCATTAGAAACCCTTCGGATACCTAGGAAAATCCAGTTAGGATTTTTGATCCATAGCCACACGCCTGCGTCGCAGCGCAATGTGTATGTAGAGGCTAAAATGAGAGGGGAGGGGGGATGCTCTTAAGTGATTCTCTCAATATCACGTTGTCGCATAAAATTCTTCAATCCTTTAACGTTAACTTACATGCGGATGTCCATACACGATAGTAACTACCAGCTATGATCTTGCTTTAAAATCTTCTGGTCTCCCATATAAGCGCCTATCCTGAAGCCCTGAATGATTTCATTTATAAACATGAACGACGTGGTTGCGTTATTTCTAAGTGGCTGTTAATTTCGAACAGGTGTCTGAGCACTTTCCTCGTAAATTCAAGATTCGCTTGGAAACTTGCAATGCTCGACGCGTAACGCATATACGCTCATATACGCGTGTATCCGCATATACAGTGGAGTCGGTGCAATCGGTGCAGTCGGTGCAGTCGGTGCAGGCGGTGCAGTCGGCGCTATATACTCAGGCGCACATACGCACATAGGTGGGTTGGGCTAAGAAATGGCAAATCACTGTACTAGCCTCTTTACGGGTTTCTGGACGTCTTTAAAAATACTTGTCTTATCTAATTATGAGATTAATATTGAAATAAGCGCGCGCGCTTTTCAAATATTGCACGTAGCCTAAAATTATACGAGCCTGTCGTCGTTAATTTGACAATAAAGTCAACCCGTTTGGGTGCTCTTCGACGTGGCCACTAAAAGACCGGCATTTGCGTACAAACGACTCGACATACCAATTTATTGATAATTCAAACCCATTCGATGAAGGCCGTGGATATAGTCACTGGTCAATTCGTGGAATACGATTGGCGGTCTCTGCAAAGGACAAGGTTCGAGTAAATAAATAAATAAGTAATAATAACACTAAATGCACAAGAAAAAGAAGAGATCAAGATGATCAGCAGACAATGATCCTTCCATGAAATTTCACTAAAGTGAAATCAACCTTACTTCACGAGAGGTGAAATATGTATTATGTATTGAATATAGGTATACAGATATACAGATATTCAAGATATACCTACGTATATCGTATCTCAACTTGATTCCAGTGAAAACAGCCAGCGTTGATCATTAAAATTTTGTCTCCTTGGTCTCAGGTCACTTTCCATCTTTGCCAATGAGACGCCCCTGTTTTCCGCAAAGCTCAAGCGGCGATACGCGTGTGGATAATCGGCCTTCTTCGACCTGTAGAGAGAGAGAGAGAGAGAGAGAGCGAGAGAGAGAGGAGAAAGAGGTGGAAAAGAGTGACCAATTTTATAGCCACAAAGACCTCCACGAAATTGTAGGTTACGTTAAAATAAATAGTTGAGCCTCGAGGCTGATTGTAAAGCAACCAGATCAAAGCAGCCTTTCCCTATTTAAATCCCTCGCATTAACCACATATGTATTTATATTCATTTTTCTTATTACTTGTTAACGTACCTTCGCGAGCGTTGTGGACGATTCCTTCATACAATGTATCCTGGCTAATGATACAAGAAGATGCCACGGGAACTGATAATAGCAGATGGGCGGTTATACCATGTGGTTTCCGATATTCCCTGTCCGCACTGTCTGCCGTTTTATTCGTCCTTTTCGCAGGGACAGCGCAAGTGGGGACCAGGAGAAGCAGGACCTGTCGGCCTCGAGACTAAAGCACCAAGGAAAAAGCAATCTTATAATAATTACGTTCTCCATCATTTTATCTTTAGTACTGATGCTAACCACGCGTACGCGTATGCGCACTACTACCTGTGCGAACGTACGAGTGATCCGCATGTGAAAATTCATCGTCTATGTAATATGTACCTAGGAATGGTATACATATGGGCTATTTCTTTTGATCCCAAGAGACGTACGAAGCGGGATGCAAGAAACGGAGGATGACGCTTTTGGAGATGCCGCCCCAGTCAGCACAGAAGATAACACAATGGCACTTGTCGCAGAAAAGCCAGCGTCAGGCCCAGATTCCGCATCGCGCAGAACAGGCCCCGTCACTTTGTCACGTTCCAGACTGTTCCTCGAGGGGATGCCTGGCCCGTACCTGAAAGAGAGTGAGAGAGAGAGAGAGAGAGAGAGAGCGAGATAAGGCTATCCAGGACAAAGTCGACAGAAGACAACTTACTCCATGCACCGGAGCGGCCCTCGTAAATAAAACATTTTGTAGCCGGTTTCGCGGTGCGGTCAGGACGATCAGGGGCCCACCTACCAGAAAAGGGCTACCTGGCATCGAGGATGAGGTCTTCATTCAGCCTGGTTGTTTGGCAGCCTAACGCGGTTACGCATACTTGTTAGCGTGCCCCTTGGTTCTTGGCTCAAGGGTGACACTATGGCTGGTGGGTACTTTTCTTAGGGTGCCATTGACTCCGAGACGGTCGACTCTCCTGGACAATGCTGACTGTCAAAGAAATATCTTTAGTACAGAGATGTTAATCGCCTGGGAATCGCGGGTGGCTCGAGATTTCTTCTTTGGCTGCTCGTACGTACCTTGGAAACCTGCTGATTGAATATGAAATCGAGTATGTTTTCAAGCTGATACAATACCGTCCCGTACCTTGCATATGTGGCTCACTATGCCCATATTAGTGATCCATCACCGTTCCTATAAAAGGTCCTTTACCTTTTTCAAATAGGCTCGATCCCACATTAATCTGCCCAAGCGCCGATCAGATAAGACAAGTGCTTCTCGTCCTTTCCTTTTTTATTCCAGGATATCGAGGATATAATAATAAAGTCTTCGCAGGGTCTCCGTTCTGGCACCTAGAGGACGTTTCAGAGTACACATTCTTTTTCCAAGGGTGCGTGAATACCGGGAGTCGCATTGACTGACAGCTGAGATACGTGTGGGGTGAAACGGTGAAAGGAATGCTAAGAAGAAAATATCTGTTCGATCTTGCATTAATATCTTTTTTTCCTTTCCTCTCGTTCCTTCACTCGTTCCTCATACTTTCTTCGTTTCGTAAAGTCAGCCAACGTCACGGCGAATGTCGTCAGTCACTCTATAGACACGTAGAGCTGCGCACGCATCTGTATGCGTGCGTGCGTGTGTATTTAATAAGAATGGACTTTCCCAACTTTCAGCAATGTACCCGGCAATGCATTTTTGACACAGAGCTTGTGCCGAGGCTCGGTGATCTTCGCAGTCAAGAATGCGAATAACATAATAAAAGAAATGATCAGGGGAAACGGCATTTTCAGTGCACTTACCCAAGGCGGCTGATTAAAGAAGAAACGATCGACGAGCAAAACCATAAATTCCATCAGGGAATCAAGCGAATACGAATTAATCGGGATAATTAAGTTTTGAGCGCAGCTTTGAGATGAATTCAACGGTCATACACAGCGATGTTATCGCTCTATAGGTAACTTGTTTGCAGCTGCAACATTTTTCCTAGACGTTGCAACCCGTACATAACCCAAGTACATAGGACAGTAGGGACAGTAGGCAGCAGACTCGTGCACCGTACACTCGCGCACGTTGCTGTCTGCTTTAAACTTTTCTTTTATTCACACAGAATTCACCTGGCCAGGTAATTGCTGTAAGTGTACGTTAACCAATTATGCCAAGATCTGTATGATTACTTAGAATCGATCAAAGGTTTCCGATAAATAACCTTTATTCATCGATCATCGGTACGCAAAAATGGATCACGATTTTTACGCGAGACGCGAGACGCGGTACGTCAACGAATCGCATCAAGTTGAACTAGTACAGGGCAGATGGCGTTGCAGTAGAAATATTTAAAATTAGCCAGAGTCAAAGGATCGTTTTGAAACTGTATTATCGGCGACGAACCTGCTACCGTGGAAAATGGCATCTCCGTCGGCCTTTAGAGAATCCTTGAGGATTTAAATCTTGCAAACTGCCGGAATGGGCGGACAAATTATCGTCTCGAGTCACAACAAAGTGTTTTCGGGCATCCTTCTTCTTACGCTCCCTTACGTGCCAAGGGATGGAGCATATGATTTATTGAAATCTCAACGTCTACCCTCTTCTTCTAAGGGCTGCTGCCTACTGCTGGACCCCCACGTTCACGAAATGGTTCCCCCTCGTGAAATTCTTTGGTGGTCGACACTGGAAAACTCTATGGTATTACATAGGTAGTGGATATCAATGAATGAATGAATGACCAGTGGAATTTTGAGTTATAGAAAAATTGAAATAAATAAAAATAACAATATACTTTTGCCCGTACTAAGAAAAAAAAAAAAATTCGTTGATAATAAATTATTTAGAAAGACGGTAATAACCTTTAGGTTGTTCGACTATTGATATAAAATGATTTTTTTCTATTAGCCATTTTTTTATGTTTTATCAAACGGGTAATAGGTGTATGGTAACACCTGCTTGTGGTTGCAGCTGCTTTTTCAAAATTGAAAATCAAATCCTTGCCACAAAAGTACGGCTCCACTGAGTTTCAATTGCAATCTTACAAACGTCACTCACTTCACGGTAATAACAGTTTTTCTGATTATCAATAAATATCATTCTGATAAAACAACCATGTGCTTTGGACATTTATTCATATTCTTTTTTGAAACTTCAAAGCGCGGTGCCTTGCTGGTTAACAGGTTCTTGGATGCAGACATTGACAGAATACAAGCTGCACCAACCAGTACAAATAAAAGGATTATCTTTGCTTACCAAGATGCAACACTCCTATTCTATATTGAAGAAACATAAGAAAAAAAAACTAATTTTACGAAATTATAAAAAAAGCTGGCAAAATAAATTCAACCCCCCCCCCCCCCCGCCCCGGTTACTAAGCAAAGGGTGGAACAGGCAGATGGGAGCCACGAACGCGTCGAAGAATCGCTCCTGGATGTGCACACGTCGAAAGATGACACCAACGATATATATTATTTATTTTCTAAGGGGTTGCGATTTGACCCTGCCACCCCTTTTAAAGACGTTCCCGTACCCCCTGTAGTTGCCGATCAGATAGGTGCCAGATACCTACTACGACATACCAGGAACTTTCCACCGCACGCACCCTGAGAGGACAGGAGCTCCTACGTAGGCACATGAATAAAATATATATATATCATACACAAACGATAAAACCGTAAAGCTCAATGAAAGTCAATAAAAAAAAAAAGAACTGCATATCGTTACCTCACGATAAAAAACGTATCCACAGTGACCGCGTTCAAAAGAGCCGCCAGCGATCGGGTGTGTCGTTGCACAAGAAAAGGAGCATCTCGCCTATGTCGCGGCGGTCGCGGCGGTCGCGGCGGTCGCGGCTAAACACGAAGGTCACTCAAAAAGATTGATTGCACCCAGTCGAAAGAGCCTATGCGTGATAGAGCTCCATGAAGGGCACTGGCGAGAGGTTTGCGTCACTGGGTCCCTTTTTTTCGTACATACATTCATATCGCATGTACATACATACATATACACGCGAGTACAGACGTCGACCGACAAGATACCCGAAGCGTCCATTGCAGAAAAATCTGCAAGAAGATAATGAGATGGAGCCTCCATATAAAACATAAGATTTTCTGTAAGACGGAGTGGGGGATCCTCGGCACGCGACCGTCCTCTCTAACCGGCTATGCACGGTTACTACGAGCATCAAGGCGAGTATCCACGCACGGAGAACACGCGCTCTCTGTCTGTACATATATCGTATAAGTGTGTGCGATAAGGAGCTGAACGATGGGTGCATCCGAGAGAAGAGAAGAGGAGAGAGAGAGAAGGAAGATGATAGGGGAAGAGACTCGCGTCTGGAGCGCAGGAGAAAAAGGAGAAAAAGAAGAAAAAGGAGAAAAGTAAAAGGAATCGGGCTAAGGAGAATCCACACGTTGACCTTGGAAGTCCTAACCCACTTCTAATGCGCAACGACATCCCGACACGTCCACGTGTGCCTCGTACGTAGAATTTTCATAGATTCCAGCGTGCAGCTCGATCTTGGCGGGAATTCCTGGATCGTTTGAATCCTGCTGATGTACACGATTAGAAAAGGATATTCCGTATGCGAGTCAAGGACGCGTTTCCTCGTACGGCAAAGCTTCCTGTAGGTAGAATGGACGGACGGGCCTCTTCCGAATGGGTTGGCTGACGACTTGTGGTCTTTCACGAAAGGTCCCATTTTTCAATAATTCAGAAGAACCTTGCTCACCTAACGCGAAGAATCGTAATTCGGCCTGCGAGCTGGTCAGCATTCCTGAAACGTACAACAGGGGGGATCGTTATTGTCGTCGGGACGGTGGGGACTTTGGAAAATTCATGTAAAATTTTATTTATGGGATAAAAAGAAAATAGTTATGGCTATTCCTGAGATTACCTTATAACGCGTCTGGAGGATTTTCGTCCGTGGATTCCGAATACTTTGTAAGTGAGTGTCGGATGGTCAACGCGTGTTACGTGTGTTACGTGTGTTACGTAGACCTACTACCTAAATGCGACGCACGTGGGACGTGCCGGAGCTGCGCACGCGGGAGATTAATGACTGCTGGTCACAGAAATTTCATCGCGACTCACGGAAGCTGCGGGAGTAATGACTCTTTTTGTAATACATTAAGTCGACGAGCGGACGCAGAGCAATAATTTTAACGCCTCGAGGAATTGAGTATGTGACAAATCGTAAGGCTGCCACGGAAACCCGACACCATGGTCATGACCAAAACGAAGTCCATGGACAAAAGTCCATGGAAAAAAAGAATTTCAAAGTTGCTATACTCGCCGTGAGTGCGAGAGAGACGGGCTTATGCGTCTTTGCGTGCTTAAGAGAAAGACGGACATACCAAAAAGTCAAATCCTTAACAAAATACCTTCTCGCTTTACTTCCCACAATTTCGGGTGACCGTAACTTCTGAGCCGTTCGAGATATCCAAAAGTACCAATAATCCTTTTTTCCAATATTCCCATAATGCAATTCTTCGCCTACTTCCGAATACCTAGTGAACGCATACATACACTGTAACTGCCGAGTGTGCATTTAAATATAGGTTCATATAGTTATATTAAAAAATAGAAAGGGACAGATAAGAGATGCCTAGACCATCCGAACCCACGGTATCGGTAGCTGCCGATGGCGCAGTGCGTGCGCGCGCGCGCGCGCCTTACTCGTGCCAGTAATGAGCCCGCATGGCGGGACTCGCGACGTGTTTCAAATGCACAACACAGAAGAAACGTAGGTCGTCGCCGTGGTGGGAAAGAGAAGCGCACGTCAAGCGGACAACACAAATAGACCACCACACGGGGCCCAACACCTGCCTTTGGTGTCACCGTCAACGGCACGAGGCGTTCGCGAGGCACGAGGTAAAAGAGAGAGAGAGAGAGAGAAGAGGAAAAATAAAAATAAAAAATGGCTGATCATAAAACAGGCCTTGCGAGAAGAGACTTTTAACCTAGGGTTTAAAATCTTATGGGCCGCGCTCGTGACGCTTGGGACTATCAGGATGCCCATACGTGTGCCTAGGGATGCTCCGCAACGGCTCTCTGGCTAAAATTATGACTCGCGGTTTACCAAGAGACGTCAAAACGTACAGATACGAATCCGGTCGAGCAGATGGAAAGGGTGCGCGCGCATCCTTCGGCACTCCAGTCCACATCCGCTGTGCCGAAGTATCCTTGCGGCTGTTTTCTAGGTTAGGATTCTTCGAGTCTATCTCTTGTGGGTACCGTTTCCATCCCTCGGTTGCTTCCACGATGTTTTATCCTTCATCTACGATCTCGTGTTACGAAAACCCTTGCGAATGGATCTGGAAACGGTTAAGATATGATAACAGTGACAGATGGTTTATAAACAATAACTAGACAGTGCATCTTCGATAAGGTATAAATAATTAATCTGGAGTATTATTGTTAAGGTGGAAGATAAATATTAGGGAAGAAAGAAAAATGAAGTAATAAATATACCTCAGAGGCGAACGAGGAAATAATGGAGCAATGGCGTAAGCATGTACAATGGGCTCATGGCGTTTTGCGGTTTTTTCATTTTGGCACGCGCACGCCCGGCCCCGTGTAAGAGGATACCGCACAAAGCGCTTTATTGTATGAAACTGAATACCCGCTAAATGCCATAGGGACACGTGGGGGATGGCCGTGCGCGTCTCTCGGGGACGAGGGGTAGGTGCGTGTGCGTAGCTCGTTCGTTCGCCAGTTCCAGGATCGCGTCCTTCCACCAAATACTAGGTAGGCAGAACGGTACCGAAGAGCGATAGTGTGCAAATAAAAATAAACTCTGAGTAATCCGTTGGGTTAGTCTCGTGGGTGGACTGTACGTGCACGGTGATGGAAATAAGGTCGCTCGACGGTGGCGCAATGTAAAATCAATTATTCAAATCGTTTCCAGGAGCAGTCTGTATCGCTGACACCACATGTAGTCTGAAAGTAAAAAGAAATAATGAACTTTGGTTATAACGTTTATCCAAGAAATGATATATATAATTCAAAAATACCTGTACTTCACCTATGAAGTACTCGAATGCATAATAAGACAGGTGCATCCTCGTACGTGTCCTTGCATCTGCTGACATTTATTCAGTGGACATAACTGATTACAGATAATAGCAGATACTTCGGCACTCCATTGATTTAATGGACTGCGAGCCTCCTGTAAAAAGATAAAAAATTAATTGATCCTGATCCAATAAGCGTAACAAATCATATCATGACATTAGGCCTTATATTCATCACATCTGTTTACATGATGGCGGTATGTCTATGTGGCACAAGGGACGATATGGACCGCGTATAGAAATTGAACGTCTGATCAATTACCCTGATAGGGATGATGATGCTGCGAGAATGAGCATGGCGAATCTATATAACGTGGCATATTGTCGGTAGAGAGGATAGTCGCGCGTTTATGGTGTTAACTTTAGGGTATTTAGGGAGGGTGTAGGTACAGTGTAGACACTGCATGGGGTTGATGCGATGGCATTTGCCATGAGCCTCGTGCATTTACGATTGTAAATGGTCAACCGATGACGCGATGTACCTACACCAGACGGAGTTAGTCACGACGGGCGTCGTCGTTAGTCATTTGTAAAGTCATCCATTGCCGATTTTGAATTTGCCAATTTTACTCCAATCGATATACATATGTATAAGCATACAAACCCACGAATATTACATGCACGCATCTATATTGCTCGACGTTTTTCCTTGCTGAAAAATAAAAAAAAATTAGGAAGATTAATCGTTATCAGCTTGCAGTGTCACATTTTAACAGCTAAGAGAAGCGAGCTTTCGAACGCGCCAAGAGACAATATGGAAAGTCCACCGTGAGATAATCAGCCCGTATGTTATAATCGTTATGTATTTGTTTCAGCCATTATCTTTTTGCGCCTTGTTTCACCTGCTCGCATAAATAAAATACACGCATGAAGATTGGTCTCTTCTAGTTGGACGTACGTATATATTTCTTTTTTTTTTTTTTTTTTTCTAGAAAGTCACTAGCTGCTGCGTTTAAGTGATAACGGTACGTTATACGTTAGGCTAGCAATTGTATAATTAATAAGCATCCCACATTGTGCAATATCGAGAATGCATATTTAGAGGTTAAGCACGGTGCGCCGAAGTGTCAGGCCGTCGGCGAGAATATTCGTAAGGGAAGCGAAAGAAAATATTAAACGAAAAGCACGTAGCATGTACTTAAAGGACCAATATTATTTGGAGCCGGTACCTGGACGTAGAAGGACGATGCTCGAAAAATTCTACGAAGACTGTGAATCCGCATATTTGCCTATGAAAAGATCGAAGACACCTGAGGCGCCACACACCGTGCTGGTAATTCAAAACTACCTAGAGAGGCATCGCGCGGCGACAGACATGTCCCTCTACAAAAGATCCTGGAACCCCTTTCGAAGCGACCAGTATCACCTTTCTATTGATGCACCGTGCATTTCGAGTACACCCTGTAGAAGGGATGCCAAGATCGAAAGGATCGACCACGATAAATAAGAGCACCGAATCGAAGTGGGGACAGTCCATGAGATGTTTCATGTAACGAGAATTACCTAACCTAAAATTTTTCATTTTTTTTTTGAAAGAAACCTAACCAAAGACGCTGACAGATACAGGCTGATGCATAAATAATAGACAGTATGGCGATCACAGGAGGTCACTCAGCGATGCGTAAACGCAAACGCAAGAGTACTTTGTACGCAGTATTGCTGGGATGAATCAGAAATTTACATGCGTAATTGCACCGATTATGCTTTCGTGCAACTGGTGTTGAATCGACCCACGTAGAGGGTGAAGGAAGGCAGATCGCCGCGTACGTGGATACGCAGGATGAAGGCAGAGGCCGAGGGGGATAACCTAGCCTAACCTGGATAAGGGTAGTAAATGTTGCCGGTGTCGAAGGCTTTTATGCGAAGGTATGTGTGTATGTACTGGACGCTGGTATACCAGCGACGCACTAAGGGCTGGAACGTAATGGGGTGTAGGCCGTTTAGAGTGAGAATAAATTAACCCGTGGTTGGTCACAGTCGCGACAGATGTCTCTGAGGAGCAGCCTGGCGTCGGAAAAGCGCAGTTTTTATGAAATCTGATAAATGCAGATAACGTTCGTGTCGGCGTCGTTACGTAAAAGAGTTGGGTTATGTTGCGCAAGGGGCGATACAGTGAGGACTGAGGGGACTGACGGACGTATTTTATATTACAATAAAGAGAAGTAACCTGGCGGGTGCTAAATAATATTAGAAATGCCGACAGTACAGTGATGCATCGGGATGCTTAAAAGAGAAATGGCTGTGGGAGTTTAATTAGACGTTGGATCCGTATAATTATACAATCGTTATTTCGACAAATTGTGCCCGGGGACCGTGGACTATCGCGTACCTAGATCTACCCTATCTCACGGAGACAATTACGAATTTCGTGTAAGAGTGAGATGAATTAGGAGAAGGGAAACGGAGAGGATGGTAGGAGAATCTACGTACATAACCTATGATTCATGGCTTGACGCGTCTTCCTCAGCGGCTACTATATATATGGCTAAATGAATATGTACACGAAACTTGGACTAATTCGATTTTCTCTCGTTACGTAAGTTACTGGCAATGGCCGTCGTCGCTACAGCACGATCCCTGCTACACCGTCCTGCTTCTACATCACGTTTTTGATTAACAGGCGACAAGGGAGCTCGAGAGGAAGACAAGGAGCCACGCTGAAAAACGTCTTGAGGACTCAAAGTGTATGGCTACTCGAACCATCACGCCATAGAAACCTGAGACAAAAGGGAAGTGGAACTGTAAAGGAGCATTCGTCGTCCAGTCTGTGCCCTTAGAAGAACTCTTAATGAACAAGGCTGAAGTACTCTACCTACCACCAGGTACATACACGGCATGGACTCCCTATGTCTTTACCGAGCAGCAACACGTGGACAGTACCAAGCACTTAGTAAGCGCGATCGTTCGGTTACGGTGGTTAAGTAAATTAGCGTTCGCGGTGAATAAATTCTTCACGCTACTTGGAGCTCGTCCTCTGGTGTAGGTGCGTGGTAGGTGCGTGCGTGCGCACGTATAATACTCCAGCACGGGACACACAGTCACCTCCCGTCTACAGGGGGTAGATTCACCGGCATATGGCATCCCGAATAAATTTCATCGGCAGAAGTTCTAGAATGAGAAGAAAAAAAGAAAGAAAAAAAATACGAGAAAACCATACACAAGCCACGCGAGTTCCAGTTTCATCCAAAAGGATCCTGAATGCCCAAAAGGCAGATGCTTGAAGTATTTTTGTTATGGCTACGCCCGTGCACGGCAGCTTCGCTCATCGTCGGCGCTTATAATAAGAGTAATAAACGAATTAAAGAGGGTGCCCGCCACGCCACTTTACGGCCCCGAGACTCTTCACTTTGGTTAGGGTGGTCCTTTAACTGGTTCAATTAGACTATCCATCCCTGCCAGGGTTAAACTCCTGGTGGTTATATACGTCCTCTGCACACTAGAATATATTACATGTGATCAGTAGTAGTTCTAACACGTCTTCATCTACGTACGACACATACAAATATACATATAGTCTAAGGACGTCTCGTTATGTGCAACATATAAATTTATAAAATATATATCTAAATTACATAGTTTCTACGTACCGCGTACATAGAAATTCTACTTGGCAACGGCGAGGGAAAGAGAGCTTGACACTGGATAAACATCTTGCCGAGGTCGGGACTTCGCTGACGTCTCTCCCTCCCCGATGTGGCTTAACTTCCTACGTGTCCGTTAGCTCCAACCCGGACAGGGTTGGGGCACAGGTTCCTACACCCAGAGTGCGTCCGCATGTACGTACACGCGAGGAAAGTGCCGCAGTGCGTACGTAACGCGTGACTACTGTCCCCGGAGCTTTGTGGCTTTGGAGCTTTGTGCATTCTCCGAAACAATAGGACCGCCAAGAGGTTAGGAAGGGTGTGTTTGTGACACCCGTTAGATAAACAGAGCTGGATATCGCACCGGGGATATCATCCCTTATCAAATCCACGTTCCTCGATTATCCTACTAGCCTGGATGGACCTGCAATCATAGAATACTGACAATTAACACAATTATGTACAAATGACAATAACAATATAACGGCAGAAGCATACAGGTCAAAGGATATTTAACATTAACGAAACAGCCTCATCAGGACAACCTTAACTCC
>JARQSV010000140.1:18721-39020 GCA_030142285.1 Calameuta idolon
AATATAACGGCAGAAGCATACAGGTCAAAGGATATTTAACATTAACGAAACAGCCTCATCAGGACAACCTTAACTCCTAGCAAATCTTCCCACAGCAATCAAAGAGCACCCTTCGTAACATACGTTTCCTAACCCCCACGCCGCACCCACGGGACTACTCCTACTGCTTCCATCCCCCCTCGCAGTTATCTACCCTTAGCTGGTACAGCGAACGCTCCTGGAATCTCCCCTTAAAACCGTTCGTACGCAGGCACAGCTATTTGCGTCAAGAAGAATATTTTCCTTATAGGAATTTATCGATTCTATACAATTCATATAATATAATAATAATTGTAATATGAATTAAATAAAAATGTTAATTTATTCCGTGAGCTTCGCACACTCCGTTCTCTGCACTGGTAATCCAATGCACACACATGCGAGCCCAATCGTTAGCGACGTAACGATTTGCTTGGCGAGACACTTAAGGCGCATTCACACGAGCCACTCAAGCCTCGAGTAACGCGAGCAGGATGTTTATGGGCTCCTCTTAGACTGCTAGCGTATTGCTCGTCTCTGCAGGGGGTCTGTACGTGCACCCGTGCACCCGTGCACCCGTGCCCCCATGCTGTCAGTGGAGAGCTCCCTCCCTTCCCCCTTCTACGTATCGCTTATGTATATCCATGGGAAACGCTTAGATATTGCTTTATTTGCTCGTACGAAGATACATTTGTTCTGGTGGCAACAATGGAGCCGTCCAGTACTTTGGTAGTTTGTACATTCAAAAACATTTTCTTTTTTTTTTTAAGGTTTACGGTGTACCGGCAGTAGGTACCGTTTATGGGGTTATAGGAAAACTATTGATACATGATGGTTAACTTTGACTTGCGGTATCATATGAAGTTGACAGTGATTACAGTCATTAGGTAATCATCTTCCGGATTATCCCATAGGACCTGAGGGGAGGGTGGGTCAATGTCTAATTAACCATGAAACAGTTACGAGCCAGTCGAGTTTTGTGTGGGGGGGGGGGGGGGTTTTGAGTGTTATGTGGGTGGAGTTAATGTCATCGCTATAGGTATAGGTTAAGGGAGGTTTTTAGGGGTACTCTATGGTGGACACGTGACCATCAGGCTCCGCACGTGGTCTATGACCACCAGGTGGCTACGGTCACGGCACCACATCGTTAAACGCTGATACCGTGATAAGAGTTCTTCTCTCCACCCCCCTAGTCAAACGACCCAAAGGCTATGCTCATACTCAGCGGGGTGCAAGCGGTAAAGGGTTCTTTGGTTCAACATTTTTTATTAGTTTCTCGTGGGAGACTCTACGAATGGATTGAACGTATTGAAAAATTAAGTAAAATTTGAAAAATTTGTATTCGAAAAACTGTTGGATTTGGAATATAAGGGATGAGAGGGAATATTTCATGGGAACGAATGCATTAATAATTCTAATGCTTTATATGTGGGCGGTTTGACGGACCAATAAGGCATGACATGACCGATCAGTTTACCATTCACTTTGTATTATTTTTCCACGTAGCATCCACTATCTTCCTATCTTACTGCGTGGAGTTCACACGAGTCAGCGAGGAACGGCTTTGGTATTAGGGGTGCCGTTACATAATAGGGGATGATTGCCGTTTGACAAGACCCTTTTATAAACCTTTTAATTCATCGATAGATTATGCTGGATTCTACGTGCCCCTTAGTAAAACCCCACACACCTTTTTTTTCCTCATTACACCCCGTACTGTTACTCGCCCCTTAAATTAATGTATTACACCAAAATTACACGTAGTGTATAATATACTTTTTATGATATAGGCAATATCGATCTGTTGACTATGAAGGGTGATCGTTAAGAAACGTAAGGATCAAACGAACAAGCTAACTTGACCCGATACATCGCTCCCGTGGAACCTTACGCAAATACGTGTAAATAATAAAAGTGCAGGAGACTAAGGGACGTTCGGAAGTTTGCTGATGGGCAAGAATAAATGAATGGGGTATAAAAATGTTGGAGCGACGCAACGAATCCTCCCATATGTCGAGCCCCGTATAGAATTACGCGCAATGCAGCAGGAGAAAAGGTAGAGAAAGGAGGCAGCATTGGTTAGGCGTCTATCTTGGGACATCGCTCGTGAAAGGTCCCCGCCGTGAAAGATCATTTAATACGGTTCGAGTGTCCATTGAAAAGGCATTATGGGTCCTGTGACGGTTTTCGGGGCGCGTGCCGAGACTGAATGATTTGCAAAATAAACTCTCCTTCCTCGTCGCTTGATCTCGCTGCTCCGTCACTCTGCCATTTTCGGATCCTCCCAGACTGTCAGTGAATCGCGTCAATTTCGTGACTTTGCGGAAACACACAACTCCACGAGTGGTGGTCCTCCGCCACCCCCATTGATCCTGGACCATTTTTATTTGGGATGCTGCGTGGATGATGTACGAGTCCACATTGTGATTCGACTCTAGGAAAAGCTCCTGAAGCCTTTATCCCATGCTCTTTGTATCCCGATATCCTTGCAACCGGAAATGGAGAGTATCACCTTTGTGACCAAGGAAAAAGACTGACTTAAATTTCCGGTGGTTGTCAACTTTTAAGTTACTCGCACAGGCGTGGACTCTTCATTTATTTCCACTGAGGTTGCCAGTCTCGTTTACTCTGGCATCCGGAACTCTGGTGCGTCACTGGATTTCCGGTTGGGTCTTTGTACCGGGACGATTGGCGCGTGCCGATGGTCGACGCAGAAATCTGCTCGATCCATCATGAAACGCTTGTTAGTGTCCATTGTCGTCCGAGGCGCCATTTGCTAAAAGAAATTTTTCACGCTTTATATACGTATTGTGCGAAAATTTCGTAAATTTTTATAACGTACCTTTTGCGATTCCTTAAACACCCACGTGATCAACGTCATATTTTTATTGCCAATGATTTCTTCTTATACTCGCACACGATGTCTTACTTTATTCCTAATTAAGAAGTCATTTCGGTATCAATTCTCAACGGTTATAAGCGCATTAGGCTGTCCCCTTCCGAAAGGATTACGGGGTTCGTTATTTGTACAAGGGGTTACCCATTCGAGTAATACCTAGGAGACCCTTTACTGGTTTTCGTGACACCCTATATGTTTGAACACATTTGTTGATAACCCCTTGATACCCCAAACGTATAAAGTTACTCGATTTACAATGTCATCGTGCTACTACTACAAATTGCAGTTAACACACTCCTACGAATTATTCTACATTTGACTTTGCGCTCCTCGAAAATACTTACGCACACGTATACGTGTGCTGCGTGGATCCGTAGAGATTTTAACAATTTTTTAAAACCCCGATCGCCCAACTACCCTCGAGTACTTGAAATTAATCTATTCCCTGCTAGTAACGTGAAAACCCTTTCGCCAACGTGCCACGAGGGTAGTTTTAGAAAAATGGCAAAATTTATATCGGTCACGCGTGCCACAGTTGACGCACGTTGGATCTTCTCTCTGGGGTGCCGGACATTTCGAAGATCTCCAGGGGGATAGACACAGGACGTTAATTTATTCCTAGTCCATTCAACGACCCTTAAATGACCTAACCCCTCTTCGGATACTTGGCCGGTCGCGTGTATACCGATAATAAAACCGGAAGGCTGTTTTGCTTAACGAAGCAAGATGAGTGCGTGGACGGAAGCTGTATCCAGAAAAAAACGTCCATTGCTCCATCTAAAAAAAAATTTCAATATTATTAACGACCGACGCAACGGTAATACAGTAGAATAATTTGAAAAAGATGAGAGGTCGACTCTATATATCATTATCAAGAATGTCAAAATTTTTCGTAGAACCCATTGACAATTTCTTTTTGGTTTCTCATAAAGAAATAAATATACCATATAAATCCTTCAAGATCCCACATACGATAGGTCAATACGGAGGATGAATCGTGGTGGAAGAAACGCGTCTAGATTCGCAGCTGAACGCATACGGGTGCCCTAATGGGCTCGAGGAAAATTCATATAAAATTTATAATGGCCCTCGAGAGCTGTCGAGAAATGGAAGAAGGGAGAAAAAAATAAGAAACGAAAGAAAGTCAGGTAAGGATAAAATGATCCCGTATCGTGGAAAGATTTTTGACGACGATACGAGAAATGATTCGTCCAGGCAGCGGAGACCAATTTAAATCAATTTAACCCGCCACCCCTGTTGCCTAAACGAGACTCAATTGGCGGACAATGGTGTTCGGCGGCGGCTTTTTTTTTTTTTTTTTTTCAAGGGTACTACAGAAGAACGTAACAGCCACAGGAGCATCATCCTCGTGGAGCGAACTCCTTGACGTACTAATATCGTTATTATTCTTCATGATTTCCTTTTTTAAAGACAAATTCAAAAAATGAACAAAGGCCTCGCACAGCAGCTACGGCGTTAAACGATTGCGTGATCGTGGCTGGAGATTTTAATCGGGAACCCGGAACCACCCCATTTTCCCAACCAGTACTTTCGTCGGATTACCAAGTTACCACCCGATGCTCGAGGGGTCGCGGAAGAGTCATGTTCGTCAAGCGATAAAAGATAAAATCCTGCGGAGGACGGATCTAATGAATGTGGGAGACCGGAAGATAAGTGTTATACCTATTGGAAAGCAGAGGATTTTTTGGGTACCCTGGGTACACTGGGTGCACTGGGTGCATTGGGTGCATTGGGTACAGGTAGACCGTGTGAACACTGTGAACTTAGGGTGAACAATCGTTTAGGAACCTTAGACATTAAACTAATGGAAATTAATCGGTCAGGACGGGTAAACGTTAATCGATACGTCATTGATTAGTCATCAGAACTGAGGTGACCGGCACGACCCTCAATTGACGTGAGAACACTGCCAGGCTCGAGGCATCCCTCTCTTATAAAGTCCATCTAAAGAGTATAAAGGCATATATAAGTATATATGAAAAATATGTCTATTAGGACTCCATATACATAAAAATACCTTATAGATCAAAGATCCAAAGAATCTTGTGTGACGGTTCACACGATTCTACCTCATTCCCTAATAAAGTCAATCCTTTTTTCTTTTCCCCTTTATCCAAGCGACCCTCCTCAAAGGGCAGAGGGTGACTCCATCCCTTCGATCTAAAGAGGGGAGTAGGTCGGTATAACCAGCAAAGACTCAATCCCATTGGCGGAATAGCAGCACACGTCCAGATACCCAAGGGACGCTCCACACAAGAGGGTGTCTAACGTCCTGTTAAACGTTTGAGGGTGAGTTTTTTTCCAGGAAGCGAAACCCTTAATTCGAAGGGCGTGTACACCCGAGTCAGTAAAGAGACACCAGAAACGAATCCCAAGATTACCTAAAAGAAACAAAAAAATCAAAGTATCCCCACTGAGGTTGTACGTTAAAATTAACCTTATCCAACTACAAATTGTATGCCCGGTACATACAATAATAGCCATAAAATGCCTATAAGAAGCAAATGATAAATACCTAAGAAAATCCCTCTATATCTATCAATCAACTATATAAAGATATATATATTTTTTATAATTTTACCTGCATTGGATAAATGTTAGGATAGGTTATTTAAGAGCGATAAGTCTATGACAAACTCCTTTCCCCAGTGCCATTAACCTGAGCGCACTACGCAACGCACTGCGCAACGCGGACCACGCGCCAGGAACAGCTTTACTTTGAAATACCGGAAGCAGCCGGCATCAGCCGGCATCAGCACGAGCCACAAGATGCGTCTAGTTTACCAATGCGATCCCACATCATCTGTCCCGACGGTGCGCGTCTACTCCAAAGTCCCTGTAACAGTAAAGGTACATGTGTATATCGATAAAATAAAAATCTGAATATTGCTTCGCTACAGATATTGTCCCAATAAGAGAGAAGCACACAGGCTAAAAGCATCCAGGTAGATCCTGTCTGTATCGCACACGAACGATAGACAATGAGAAATCATCGTGGAGCAGAAATAACTGGAACGCAAAGTAGAGAGAAGACACGAACCGCACGTGAATGAC
Source organism: Calameuta idolon (assembly GCA_030142285.1). NCBI lineage: Eukaryota > Metazoa > Arthropoda > Insecta > Hymenoptera > Cephidae > Calameuta > Calameuta idolon. The sequence continues at coordinate 24,714 of JARQSV010000140.1, forward strand.
AGGTGACAGAATATAAAACGAGCAAGCGCCTAGTCGCCTAGTCGCCTAGTCGCCTAGTTGCCTCCTACGTGTTGCCTTCGAGGCACGCGACAACCATTGTATGCAAATCTTCAAGCAGATGTACGGATAAGGATGAAAATTCACCCTTTCGGGTTTACTGGAACTCGAGCCTCCTCCTCCTCCTCCTCCTCCTCCTCCATTCTGGCTCCGCCGATCCAATAGGCAAGATATATACCTACTACGAATCTTACATTGAATATTAGTCGATATACATATATATATGTATGTGGCTGTACGTACAAGAGACCAGGGAGTTCCGGGAGTGAGGTTAAGAGTTCGTTAATGGAAGTTTCAATGAGAGGTTAGGTATGGGGATTATTGTTTTCGAAGTTTGGTACTCGCGAGATATCACGAACGAAATAAGCTGAGAGGGATAAGTAAACAAGTAGGGAAGCTGATTAACGCTCTTAGATCTTCGAAGATAGGGTTGTGTCTTTGACGCAGACAATAGACAGAGAGTGTTCGTTAAAGAAGTTACAAGAATTATCGATGCTGCTGACTACTGTCGTTCATTCAAATATCGATCCTCTTATCGATAGCTGCTTAAGATCAATGAGTATGCATATTATGGAGATACTACGCGGTATTCTTATAAGATTATGATCAGTGCACAAAGACCAATGATAATAATGGATTAAATTGTAATTAGGTTTGAGAAGTGAAGGTATGTGAAAAAAAAAAGAAAAAAATAAAGGAAAATTATTTGACAAAGAGCAAAGCCAATAGTTGTCTCGCGATAGGATTTTGATGAACAGTTTTAAAAAACACCTCGTTGCATCAGCAGGAACGAGGGGATGATATCTTCCGCGCAGTTGGTACCAGTGAGAATTTCACTTTATTGCCACAGAAATGCGCCCAGAGTAGATAGTGTCAGGGACAACGTACCCCGCGGTCTACCTATAACATGGTCTTCGCGTAGAATAAAGCCAGTTCCGGACAATAGCCGTAGCAACAATCAAATCAGAGCGCTATCAGCTGAACCCCATTATCCTTTGATCCGCGGACTGGGTTGCTCATCCTCTGGCTCACGGGCGCACTCTGTCGTTCGGCAACTCCCTCGCATGTTGGCTCGTGGGGCGGCAAACACTCTGATTGCCCACCCCTCTGTATTTAAACAGCCTCGAACTCTCGCGAACGTCGCGCTGCAACGGGGCTGGAGAGCTGAGCTCTACCTAACTGCTCTCTGTATCCACGACTTCGTAGACCTGGGGTATTACAGGCATTTTTTATTCAGCTTCCTTGGTCTACCAACCACCCCGACGCTTCCTGAGAAAAAAAATTCAGTTAGAGTATACCAAAGTTTTTTCTTTTTTAATAGTTACCTCGGGGATGATCAGCAGGCAATCCTTGGGGTGTTGACCACGTAACTGGACGTCTACCAGACACCTGTCGTACACGTGGTAGGAAGTCGACGTTAGGGATAACGCCGCACGTGCCCTGAGAATTACACATGCATGAAGTGATAGCTGAGGTGGTTAAGGGTGCTGATACGAGGTAGAGGACTTTGTTCAAGTATGCATGTCATAGGTGGATTTGATGGTTTTACCTTTCCCGGGGATATCACTTTTCCCTTTTGTCTATATATATATACAGGCTGAGAGAAAGGAATGGGTATTCGGCGTGGTACCGATCGAAAGCAGCTTCATCGCCCCCCCACTCCCCCCTTGATCAAACACATCCCCTGATCGTGGCTAATTGTGAACTCGGCGTCTGGGCCCGTCGTCGCTCGCCGACGTTAATCCCTTTTGGAAAAGGGCTATCGGGCAAACAAAGCGCCCTGTTACGGTCGCCCTTAAATCAAACAACAGACGAGTCCAAGGACTCACGGATCCCATCATCCTGAACCCTGAATCCACGAATCAGTAGAACCGCTGGAATTTCAGACTGATGAACCAGATCTGTGTCTGTAACATAATTACACGTATATCCAATACACAGCTACTGCAGAGGCAGATATACCCGAAAGGTAGTCCGAGGCGCAAGGTCCAAGTTTCTCTCTAGGTTAAGTCACAGACCTACTCTACCTAACCAGCTCGCCCGGAAATGGCTCCAAAGGATTAACCAACTCCTGGGAAGAAATGGGAGAAATGGGAGAAATGGCGATCACGCAATTCCAAGCCAGGCTGCTGAAGCCTCGACGGAGATGTTTGCGGCGTGGGTTCACGTTCGATCGAAGCGTAACGGGCCGTTGTCTTGGATGCGGGTACCTGGCAGGGAGGCCAAGAGCGATGTGGAAGAGGGTTCTCCCTGGGACACCCTCGTCGACCCAACCCAGAGACCAGCTGATTAGGAACCCTGGCACTACAGCAAGTACCAAGTAACGGTGCTAACGTCATACTCTGGAGGAGAGAAAATGACTGATAGGTCTAAACATGAAAACTTATAAGCTTGAAAAGTCCCTTACGCATTGCAATCCGTGTGTTTCCTTTCTCTTGAGAGACGCGAAGATCATAGGATGGATTTTTGATTGGTCCAAGAGTTCAATCAGCATCCCCTGTAACGTACGGTCGCTGTAGTTGAATTACAATAGCATGCATATACATACGTACACAGATAGGTACCACATACCAGATACGAACTGGTAAATTCGGGGGTCTGGTCCGGTACCTAACAGGGTCGATCGATCCCTCGTAGAAAGGACTAGGGGTGGCTCGGCCGATTAGACACCCTTGAAAAGCAGCCGCTCCAATTGGCCGGGGATGGCCACTCCCGTAGGCGGTCCCTCGGCACCCGGGACAGCAGACACTCAGCCAGCTACCAACGTGGTTAGTTCACGCAGTCAGCTCAGTCCCCAGCGCGACTTTGAGTCGCACGCACCACGCATCTCGCACGACGCACTACGCAGAAAACGCAAGCGCGACAATCGTGCCTCGCGAGTGGTTAACTCAGTGACGAAAAGATTTACAAAACTTTTCGTACAACACGAATCCGACTTCTGGGATGCGACGACGGATACCGACCGGAGACGCTGTGAAAATAATGAATTTTTCTTATTAACCGAACAATGAGTTAATTGAGTATCAGTAACGGAAGTGATCGACTACCTTGACTTGGTGCTTTTCTAGCATTGGACACTGTGGCTCTGGCATCCCCTTAAAAATGCATTACTCCCATCGAAATCTAAAGTTACTTGTTCGCCAATCGAACGCACGTCAAACGGTATGACCAGGACTTTAAGTAAATTCATGTCAATGTGCTGATAGACGGATCCTGTAAATACTAATCGTTATTTACTAGTCAAACAAATAGTGTGTACGGTTGGGGCTCGATGGCACCAAAGAATCGCACCTAGCTGTGTACTAGTTGTGATATATATATATATAAAGAAAAAAATAATTAAACCAGACCAAGTACCGACTGTGACCAGAAGCCGAGACATCATATTACCCAAGGATCATCGACTATGGTTGTATTGTAAGTAAATAAAAAGTATTACCAGGTACAAATATTAGTATCAATTGAAATTTCATAATCGCGCCTTTTCTTCGTTGCCCCAAAGACAATAATCCGAAACGCTTCTCGCTAAAAATGATCGTACCTCAGAATGTCCATTAATCGAATGCGCATCTAGACCCTATTCGGTGCATCCTGTGGTACCAGTCGAAGGATCGATTTCTCTATGCTGCGAAATTTACCTAAAACCACCATGGGCGTACAGAGGCTTCCCTATTGGCGCGTGGGCGTGTTATCGCGCGTTCCCATTGGTTGCCAAGTCTGACCGTACACCCTATTCCTGCAGCAGCACATAAAGCCGAGCTCCCAACGTTATTCCGCGTTCCGAGCCAGAGTCGACGCCGTTTGACAGACGCGGCATAACGAGGTCCAATGGAATCTGACAGCGGGATCCCGGATAAGCAGGAGTTAGAGAACCGTCCATGGGTTTACAGGAACGCGATTACGGATACGAGCGTTGCCGTTCGTCACCGATGCTGAGAAACGCGACGCCCTCGAGACAGATTAAACGAATGTCCTCGGTAAGGCGATCCCTTTTATCCGGGATCTCTTTGCTCTGCCGGAGCAAAAGAACTTTTTCAAAGACTCGCAGTGCTCGCGCCTTTTAATCTACAGCCGTAAGAATCTACAATTGTACTTAAGGAGTAAGAAAGTGCTTGTTGACCAAGTGGACAAATAGGAGCTGACAGTTAACCAGGTATTAATTGTACTCGCGCGATCCACTAGAGACTCGAGTGCCTCGCCCACTCGATCCCATCAGCGATCGGCGATCGGCATCGAGGTTTGGCTGAGTAAAATGTATATTTAATGATCGAAAAAGCTAAACGGCCTGTTCGCAATACGATCAAGTTTGTCTCCGTCGACGAGGTGGCCAATCGAGTCGAACCGATTCGAAATCAATAACGATCGCGCAATTTGCAATTCAAGCGAAATGACTATTGTCGCTGAGTCAGCGGGTACGGATCTTTGAGCAGTCGATTCTAGAGCGGAGCATCGGTTTGCCTCCTGGAGAAGTGGAGTCGTCGTCACCCGGGGCTAACCGGGATAACGGATCCCGTAACAAGATGAACGTTACTCCAGAAGTAAATAATACATACGCACGCATATTACAAATTGTACAGAGAAATTGCACAGCCTTCGGTGCAATGGCGGACAGAGGTGCTTGACGCTTGAGGCTCCGAAATGAACATCGAACGAGTCCAATAATCGAATATCTGGTTAAAGTGAAGTCTCTGAAAGTCTCGAGTTAATATCGCGTGCGATTTTAATCGGCCATCCATCCGCAAGATATCGATCCATCGACAGGCTCAGCGAGACTTAGGCTTAGATCGAATGCCGTCATCTTTAAAAATCTATCTAGAGTCGAAGGTGGGGCGTTCGAAATGGACCCGTGTCGAAATCCTCGCAGTGTAGAAGATCGATCTTGGCCTTGTGCCGAGCAAATCATTATTTGCCCATCGGGATTTCGAGACCAAAAGACATCGAGTGGGTGACAGCCGCGTGGGATCGTACGTAATGGATGGTCGACGTTGCCAGTTCAGGTTCAAAGCATTTTTTATCCCTGTCCGCTACTTTACTTAACTGGACCTTTAACTACAATGTAACCCTAGGAAAGGAAGCCTCTAGATCCCGTGATCAATAATCGTAATCCAACGATGAACATTTTCAAATAAGAAATTCCCACTCGGTCACCTCACGGAGAGATAATCCAGGACCCCCGGGAAGGATACGTGTAGGCAAACTGAGAACGAATCTACGTATAGTTAACACTTTGAGATATCCTGCACGCGCGTCCAGGCGACAAGGAATTAACTTGTCCCTAGGTGTAGCTAATCTACGAAGACGATCTTTCTGAACGCGTCCTGGGCATCGGAGGTAAGTAGGTAGGCAGGTAGGTAGGCGCTGAGCTGAGGCCAGACGCGGTGCAGATAGAAAGCACAGGATTTTTATCAGGTCTTTCACGTGATATTTAGTGGCGAGTTCCCCGCAGGATATCTAGCTTAATATCTCAATGAAGCCACCTATGCCTCGAGCAGTTCTTAGGCATTAAGGTATGTCCACACGTGTCTCTCCGCGTAGCCATGTGTATATCGTCACATATGTAGCTAAGCCAATCTCGAGCGTGGATCGCCGGCCGATGTATCATCTTACGCGGTGCTAAGGCGATGACTTTATCACCGATCCAGGTAATCATTCACCAACCGTGGTTCCCCTCTGGCTGCTTTGATACTTTTACGTTTTTACCTTAAATAAAAAAAAAGACAGAAATAAACATTACACCGTCTCTGTACTTACGACTGCCAAGGATCTTACCTTGTATGCCATCCTTATCCTCTTCCTCGTGATCCTCGTAAACGCCCTCGCGATACGTACCTCGACGGTCTTAACCCTGCGGCCAAGAAGATACGTCTTCCTGAATCGACGTCCTGGCATTTCGCTTCTACCTGGACCTGGGTACTCTGAATCTATATTCAGGCCCACCAAAGACGTCATCTACGTCGGTGATCCTGGTGCTGGTCTTCATCGAGTAGGTTGACGTGATGACCGTAAATGTCCAGGTTTACGTACCAGTCGATAAAACCGCACATTGCAACGCCTAACCTCGTGGGACGTTTGCACCGTTCCTCATTCCTGGCCAAGACACGTGGTCCTGATAGGTGCACGTACATGCTCCCCAGGTCATTCCTTTTAACCTGCATTGATGAAAATCAAAAGGTGATGCATGGTGCAGGATTGTTCTTCATAGGACATGCTTCACTAACCTCTGATACTGTTACGACCTCAGCATTCATCCGCAGCAGGTTGGTCCAGGTGGGCGTTTACTCTCTTGCTACACTCATGGTCAATGACTCCTCAACATATTTACACACTATATATATACACTACCTGACAAAATATTATTGAAAAATGAATAATTGAAAAATTCTTATGCTGCAAAGAGTTCATGTTATCTTCTGGTATCAGTACCGGTCCACATGATATGAGCTCAGTTTTATGAAAACCCATATATAGGTTATTGGAACAGGTTATCATCAAAATTAAACTCAACGATAAGACAGGACCAAAACCAATTAATTTTTTTTCTTAATTCATCTCACGAGTATCCCAAATTTCCTTTAGATTAGCAGGTGATGTCTAATCCGTATGAAGAAAACTTGTTCCCCATTAATTGAAAATCCTGGTCGCGAACCTTCATCCAAATCCTATATGGTCCTCTAACATTGAATTTCCTCTAGTATTTCCTAGGAGCAATCTCAGGACTGAATGAGCTGGTAAAGGGATTTCTGGGAAGCCGCCGAACGCCGGTGTCAGCCCACCCACGATCACCCATAAGTATAATGCTAGGTACGACTGGTGTACCTACATACCATAAATCCGGATTTTATCTCGAATGTCGCGACGCTCTTGGTTGCGCAATGCTAAATTAGAGTTTCGTTCGGTACGGCTTACTAATTTCATGATTACAGATATAGCCCATACCTTATTCACAGGGTGGATAGAAAAAACAACTGGCAGTCATACCATCCACAAAAATCTTAATATTCATTCAGTTCAATATATAGATCTAAAAAATCTAAATGATCATCCTCGATCTTAACAGCCCAGATAGGATACAGTGGCACGTGTCAAGCATGAAAACTGCATTTGTTAAAATATCCAGGACTTTGGGCAATTCCACTGATAAGGTCATCAGAGACTTCATTCAATTGATATCGATATCTGATGAAAGTTTTAATCGAGTTCAGGAAACCGTTATGGACTCGATATTGTCCCAGGTCGCGATTATGCGCAGCCGACGGTTTGTAAACGCAAGGAGACAGTTTCGGTGCGCAGGAAGTGTTCGAAGCAAATAAAGTAACAACCGTTAACGGGGAGATAAAGTTCCGTCGTTGGTAGAAAGAAATACTTTTAGGGTCAAAGGTCACGATCACTCCTTGCCGCTGTATGTGCAATGTTAACGCAAGGAAGTTATATATGCGGATACACGTTGCGAATGGTAAAAAAAAAAAAAAAAGTAAGTAAAAGGATCCATCGATCGGCACATGGCCCCAGGAGGTCTTCGAGTTTCCTTCTGCACGCTTCGGCAACCTTCCATCTACGTGCGCCGAAGCCAACCGAAGTTATCCCGACGACGTTTACAGTCGCCCACCGCGTGTCAATTAAATTTTGAATAATAATTTGTGTGTATCCATAATAACGTTTGCCCGGTAGGCGTCAGTGACCGGGAGGAGGGGGGTGGAGACGAAGGAGGAGAAGGAGGAGAAGGCGGTCTTGATGTTTCTCGAGTCCTCGTCGTCCGTCCTGCGGAAGACTTGGTAGAACCGGAGGTAACACCAGGAAGTAACCTGAACCTTCTCCCGGCGAAGAGGGACCATGGTGGAACGACCTATTGAAAATATTAATGTTACCCAACCGGACACCAATTAGTTCTGCCATTGATAATATATGAGGATCATTTGTTTCTTAATATTACCAGATGTCTTTTGGTTCACGATTCGAATTAGCTCAGCTACTTCCTGCTCCTAGTGGTCGGACTGTGTAACGAGGTTCAATTTGTCTGGTGCCAAGTTCAGTGGAATACCTGGACTCGGGGATTCTCTCTCTCTCTCTCTCTCTCTCTCTCTCTCCCTCTCTGTATGCTTATATATGATCCTTGCAGATGCTCACTGAAGTATATACGTTGTTGGTTTTCATCAGGAATTTCTTTTTATCTGTTCCAGGAGTCGCGTGGGGTCGCCGACGATGTCAGCGACTGTCGCCGGTAACCAGCAACAGCACCATCCCCATCAGGAGTGGGACATCAATGATTCCAATGTTCCCAGGGTATGACTGTTCCATGTTAAATTCATTTAAATTATATTCTATGCCTTGATTCTGAATACCTGCATAGTTTATGCGCGTGTAAAAGACGTTGTAAAGTTAATAATGGCTCGGATTGGTTCGGGTCGATGACAAAGGGCCCATTGGGAATATCCAAAATTTTCAAAATTACCTGCTACCTCCTTATTTGCCTGTTGGGAAACACCCAAGTAATTAAATGACGCGTATAGAGTTATGCACGGGAGAGAAGGATAAGTCAGAGATTCATAAACGAATCGATAATAAAAATACCTGGACAACGTCTTCGGACTCCTTGAGAGTCTCTCCTCGTGTTTTTCATGCTAAAAAGATATAGGACGTCAATTAAGAAGGAATAACTTTTGACGCAGATCGTAGAGTACGACCCCTGGTGCGAGTGGGCAGACGGACACGTCAGAAGAGTATACGGACCTGATTGCGAGGAAGCGCGACGACATGCCTCCGGATGGGCAATGAGAAACACGAACAACCACAACGTGAGCATCCTCAAGAAGTCCTGCCTCGGTGTTCTTGTTTGCTCGCAAGGTTGCATACTGCCAGGAGGCGGCAGTGTGCATCTGAGACCAGCAATATGCGACAAGGTTAATAACAATAAAAGAATAAAAAGAATTGACAGTCGATCCTTATTGAATCAGCCATCAGTCTTTAGCCTCTCACTGATTTACCTTTTTACTTCAGGCACGAAAGAAGCAGCAGGGAAAACCCTGTCCCAATAGACAATGCACAGGACGATTAGAAATATTGTCCTGTCGTGGACACTGCGGCTATCCCGTCACTCACTTCTGGCGACATACGGAACATGCCATTTTCTTTCAAGCCAAGGGTCAGCACGATCATCCACGTCCCGAGGCCAAATCTACTTCCGAAGCCAGGAGGAGCGTCGGTGCTGGCAGACGTGTTCGTGGATTGGCAGTTTTATTGGCCAGAGAAGCCGCCCTGGGCTCTAAGGTATGTCAATCACCTGTTGAGCATGTCAAATGCAATACGGCACGATTGGCCGACAGAGAAATTACACCTTCCACGTGTAACCTTCTTTCTCTTATTCTATTCTTATGTAGATTTTTATGATTTCTTCCAGTTAATGTCTCTGCGAGGGACTAAAAGACCAAATACAGAAGCTATCGAACAACCTCCGAGAACGACGCAGCCTCCGCCCTTAATATCGGACAAAGGTAGCCATTGTTTTTCGGCTGATTTTCACTTTAAATGCACTTCACTTACCTTTAGGACTTTCTCGGGACGCTCGGGACGCACTGTATCCGTGTAGTGGAGATGCGACGAGCGGAGAAATGTCTTTTTAGCACACTAACGAAACACTCGAAACACTTGAAACACACCGAAGACACTTATAAATATACGCGACTGTCAACCAACGACGGTTAAGACGTTCGCGCGTCGTTTGACGAGAGTTATCGCGTGTGCGCGCGCAGTCGTCGAGCCGCAGGGCGTCGCCGCTGTCGCTTTAGCTTAAAAAATATAAACGTTACGATACCGAGAATAATTTAAACGTGATCCTTTATTCTTTCGTTATTTTATATTTGTTTATTAAAGTGTATCTTTTTTTATTCTTAGGATATTCCTGCTCCTGTTCGCCTTTCGAATGCGTATGTGGACTTCAGACGAGCATACCATCGTATCAGCAGACGCAGCATCAAAACGCCATGTACCCTCAATCAAATCCTGCGAACGAAACTCCCTATTGGATCCAGGAAGCAGTACAGAGTCACGAAAACACCCTGGGCTATTGCTTACCTAACCAGGTCCCGCAGGAAGCCTCGTATCCAGATTTCCCGTCGTTCACCGGCGACCTCTTTCAGCCGGAAGAAATTTTCCAATTGGATCAACCGCTGAGACCAGACTTCCCCATGAATCCTCAGGACATTGCTCGTTCGCCACCGACCTTGCTCGATCTTGGCAGTGGTACTATCAAATACGAGATCAAACAAAATCAGGATCAGGCTTATTGGAGTCAGCTTCTGAGCGAGGACTCCAGCAGCAGTCATTTGAGCCTTCCTCAAGCTCAGGACGAGAGACTGCAGTTTCCAGGCTTTGAATCCGAAAAGGACGTCAATGGTTTTCATTCCAGAAGAGCCGTCAATTGTTACGGCGACGAGAAAGGTGCTAATCACAATCAGAACATTACGGACCCAATGAATTACCCCACCTACGCAAGACCTCAGGATCCGAAAGACTTTGCAAGCGATAGCATCAAGTACGATCCGAAGAATGATCCTGGACAGAGCTACTGGGCTCAGGGTTACGAAAATAGGTCCCACTTTCCTAGTTTTCAGGCCCAAAAAGAGGACAATGCCCTCGCCACCCGTAGACCGCCCACCTGTTTCGTCCCGAACAAAGAGCCCAGTCAAACTCAGCCGCTCAATGATCGGATGAACTATCCTGTCTACCAGAAGCCACCGCCGACAAATCACAAACCGATGACTCAAGCTTCGAGCCTGGACGAGACGCTTCACCCTAGTCACAGTCCCGTCCCGGAGAGCAACGTAACACCTTTTGGAAATTTCGAAGCTTACCATCAAATGATCGATACGAGCGTCATAAAGAGTCCTACTCAACGTTCGCCGATACCAGGCCACAGAGTCCTGGACGACAGATTAACCTACGTCAATCCCACTGAACATAGCTCCGCCCTTTCCGAGAGACTCTATCCAGATCAGAGCACCGAGACTACCGTCCAGTCTCAAAGCAGTCCTGAACCCTTTTTCTACCCCAGCAACGAACGCTGCCATTACACGTGCGAAGTCCTGGACACGCGAATCCCCCAGATGCCGCTGCCTGCTGGGCAAAATGTTAATTATGCTGACGTCACCGACCTGGACGTACCGCCATTCGTGGATTACACCCTAGTGGGCATGCTGTGCAGTCCTGCCGACGATGATCCTTCGCCGGGACTGCTTCCTGGTTGCACTCAGCCGAGCCAGACTTACGTTCCCAATCACTAAACGATAGACAACGTTGACTTGTACTTGTATTATAAATAAATAATGGTAGTCGCACCCTGGAATCGGATGTTTCTCTTTCTTTCATCGAAGTACTGCAGGTGGCAGCACTGTGCTAATTCTATAAGAGTATCAAAATCTTTTCGTACTTATTTTGTAAAAGTCACATTATTTATTTGTGATTTATTTATTCATTAACAGACACTCTCACGATCACAATTGTTTATGTATATCTATATGCATATATTCCTCGAATACAAGCGAAACATTTTAAATAGCGAAAGTAATAAGTATATACGGACGAAATGGCGCGACTTTTCTTCCTTCATTGAAAATCACAATCAACGCGCGACACGATCAACCGGAAGGAAATCGACTTTTGAGAATTCTCTTGGATAAAAGAATATACTTAATTTTTGATATTTCGTCCAGGGCAAAGACAAAGACGACGGAAGTCGATCTGCAGGACGTAGGAAAATACGACTGACGTAACTGCAAGAAAATTCTCGAAGCGAAGATCCGGTTCTCGTAGCTGATCGTGACGGAAAAATGAAAATTATTGCGCGACAAAAGTCGCGTTCGTTGAAAATCAATATACGCATCCGTTACAAGAAGATGGAGTCACGCAGCTCAGAAAATTGGAATTTAATAGGACCCAATTTTTGTCGCGTTTTGAAAATTTATATATGTATACAATATAGTACAAATATACAGATATATATTTTCATTGACACAACTCACAGAGTTTCCAGCTCAAAAAAAGTCTTACCGATAGAGAATATTGAGAATTAAAAAAAGATAGAGCGTAAGATTAAATTTGATAGTTTCTTTGTCCTATGCTAATTATACATTTTTTTTTCTTTTTATTTTGGTCGCGACCTACAATCTATCTCATGGAAATACCACTCGCATTAACCGACACGCATTACGTCTAATTACCGTCTAGTAGTAGAAAAAAGATAGGCTCGAGAAGAAGGGGATCAAAGATCCTGAATTAACAGAAGTAGGGAATTCCTTAAAGCTTAAATTTGGAAAAAATAAATAAATAAATTCATAAATCTGTCCATTCGCTTCTTCGTTATCGTGTTTCCATCTACCGTGAAAAAAAAAAGAAAACATTCTTGCTTTTCTCAAATATTCAAAATTAGCCAAAAGAAAGTACTGCACGTGGCAAACATCCAAAACCCCTACGCTTTACGTGTGAAAATCGAACTCACGAGAGACACGATAATTAAGAAGAGACTGATTACACATACCGTTTCCAAAATTTCATCGAATTACATGAAAGCTCCCTTTTTTCAAAATTGAGCTTACGCGTTTGTGCAGGCACGTTGCTTTTTGATACTCGTTTCGATTATTCGTTTTCATTTCTTCTTAGTCTCCTCTTCATCCCCTCCGCGCACTTATCCAAAAGACTTTCTAGTCATCCTGCGAATGCCGTTCACAAAATCAAAAAAAGAAAAGCAAACGACTCAGCTAAATCCTTATTCTGTCGCTCCCATGAGAATCCTTCGTTTTAGGACATGGATTAAAAACAAAAACTCGAGTGAAGCAAAAGAGCTGTTTAAAAAAAAAAAAAAGTGTCATACGAGGCATCGTCCCAGATCAGATTTCAAGGTGTAGAGAATCCACGGCTAACCTCAAAAACCATAATTAAACGTGCTCCTTACAGTTTGCCTACAAGTGCAAAAAGATATACGTACGCAAAATGGTGCTAGTGCCATTATACAAAAGTGTCTAGAGTCTCTAGAATTCGACAGCCATGGACTCCATGCATCCTGAAATAGCAAGTATACAGACGATAACCTCAAAAGCTAAAAAACAAATTCATCTCGAGATACAAAGAGAGAAAAAACGATAAGCTTACGACGCGGCATCGTTTCTACATTATTATTAATAATAATAATATATATATATATATATATACAATGAGTCGATCTCTCCCTTAAAGTCCTACAGTCTTAGCCCGAATTATCGTCAATCTTCTAAATGATAAGTCGCGACGGTTACTTTGGGCACTTAGAGATTAGCCAAGAGTCAAGAGAAAAAACAAAGGAGGATCAGGAAAAGAACGAGCAAAATAAGAAAAACGGTACTAAAGAGTACAAACGTGAGGAGAAAAAGGTTAATCGATCTCGAAGGAATCTGCGACATTCGATTGTCGAACTCGTTAAACCAATCGATCCTTTCGTTCTCTTTCTATCCAGCGTGTTAGGTACAACTGGGTGCAACTGGGTACAACCATCGGCATCGCTCGACCTTCTTACAGGAAATTCAAGATACAGAAACCAAAGGCCAACGACAAGTCTTCGTGTAAACACCGATCAATCACGGTCGCTTGACGTTCACAATTAACCAGGGACGCCGTCGTTACGAGTCTGCACGGCGGCGGCGTCGGCGTCGGCGTCGGCGTCGAACAACCAACCAATCCGAGATATCATTAACGCCTACGTTAAATAGTTGTAAAAACTTTCAGAGGATCAATCACAGCTTCTATGTACGAATCTTACTTGCGTCCTAATATCATAAAATAATACCTTAAAAGCCGAAAATTCGCTGAAACCGTTAATTCTCATTAGAAACGAACAAAAAAGACCATAAGCCTGTACATACGTTACATCTGCACGCATGTGCGAGAACACAGGATGCACGTCGCCTGCCTGTATTCGCGTGACGGTATTAACGATAATAAAATAATAATAATAATAATAAAGAGAAGAAAAAGAAATTCAACTATTTCGCATTAACGTAGAGACTACGGTGAGGTTTAATTCAAAGATGAAAAAGGACAGCTGTGAATTATCTAATGAATGATAACGTTATCGTTTTTGCTAATTGCCACAGCACTTAATACGAATTATAATAATTAGTTCTGATTAATTACGCAGTAAGAGAGATAGTCGTGGTACAAAGCGAATGGCCCCTTTCCTTTCCAAGTTGGATCAAGAGATCAATGTCTCTCTCGAGGTGTCATCTC
>JARQSV010000140.1:46884-59468 GCA_030142285.1 Calameuta idolon
AATTCCGTTAAACGTTGGACTCAACGGGGACAGAGAGGGAGAGGGAGAGGGAGAGGGAGAGAGAGACAAGAAAGAAAAACCTCTAGCGCGTATCTCTCGACAAAACGTCCAACCGAGGTCGGTCGTTTTCAAAGAACCAACACATCATAAGGATCCGCCTTCTAATCGCATCGCAGATAACACAGAGCATCGCCAGGGCGACTCTCCTATGCAGACTTGCATACAAACGATACTTCGGTACAGTACGATACAAAAAAAAACATTTAAAAATGATTTCTGCAATTTTATCATCGAAAACATATTTTTCTGCAAATACGAATAATCTTTCACGCTTTAAATTCCACTTCTGACAAAACAGGCGTATCCTACGTGAACGTAGAAACTTCGGCTCAATACGTTACATTCGCATTATTTATGCACTCGGTGGCGCTTTTTTTCTCACTCTTTCACTTTTCACTCGCCACAGATTAAACAGCTTTACTCTCCGCGTGTAGAATCAAGAAAAAGAAGGTTAACGCGGGTTTCGCTAGGATCAACCGCTCGGATGATCAAATGCGCGCTGCTGATCGTATCGCTGTGAGCTAAATATACGCACTGGCATCAGTGAATTATCAAGAGAAAGGTTATAGCTGCGATGCCAGCTTAGGTAAATAACAAGCAGATAAAGAGGAAGGTGGATCAAGCATAAGAAGTTTAAAGACCCCGCACGCTTTTACACTGATGTGCGTCGAGCGTCAAGCGTCGCGCGTCAAGCGTCGCGCGGGCCTATCTGCGTCTCTGGTAGAATTATAAAAATAGATGGAAAGCCGCGAGTAGCCAGTACGTTTTACAGTGCTTTAAAGTGGTATAACGCACGAAAAGAGGCACAAGGGAATTGGATATTAATTTTTCGTTTTTGTATTACAGTGATGAAATCCTGGTACTTCTTATGTGGTACTTAAATATACTCCCATGAGAAAGAAATCCTCCCTTCTTCGGCATCTCATCCTTGATTTGCCGTAAATGGATACATCGTCACGCGGATGAAATTTGGATAGCTAATATAAGCATCTTGCGTGCTTTGTAACCTCGTGAACCTGACTAACGCCAAATGGTGTCCCGATCGTTCGAGCGAGACAAGGAGCGACGCGACGTCAAATACAGATTGACGTGACGAGTTGACAGTTTTGCCGGAATTCTCTCTCTCTCTCTCTTTCTCTCTTTCTCTCTTAGCTCTGCTGCTTCGCCAGCTCCAAAATACACAGGGTATCGTGCCCCAGACAGAACTCTGATAAGCAAAATGTTTCTTATCGCTGCAGTCACTCTCTTGCGTGTTGAATAAATGGTTGGAGGGAAGAGACCCCCCTGCCCCCATAACAGCTGATTATCATAGTGATAAGCAAAGTAGGTCAGAAAATTTGAACAGCATCGATAGGTTATTTGCATTGATCGGACTGGCTGGAATCAAAAGAGAAAGAGGACAAGGAGAGATAGAGTGAGTGTGTGTGAGAGAGAGAGAGAGAAAGTGAGTGACCAAAACGTGTTACTTCGGAGATCGGTAGGACGAGCGAGAGACCCGGAGCGAGATGCTGAAGAAGGTTCTTATAACAGACTGTCCGCCATTACGAAGTCTCAGGGTTGGAAAGGACCTCGGGACGTTTCCAGTGACTTCTCGTCAGTTTCAGTCCTCTTGACAATGGCGTCGGCCGAGGACAGGTGAAATGCCCAGGGACACGGTGACCTCTCGCGTCTACTCACCGGAACCGTAGTCTATGCTTGGCGTTGGGGGAATGTGACTCTCTATGGCAGCCTTGCTGAATAAATAGATCGGATTGGTGTCCGTTCCAGCCGAATAGGAGCAGACACGAGCGTTCGGTTCAAGACTTTCGCCTCCGCTCATCAGCAACACTTGATGCGCCGCGACGACGCCACATTCGCGCTCGATCGCCTCCTTCAGCTGAGCGACACTGCAAGCAGACAGAAAGAAGACACTGTTATGTCGTGCGTTCGTGAAGAATTAACGAACGGCTGGTCGCGGTAATAATTAATTCAATATTAATTCATCGTTGTTTAATCCATTCTTAAGTCCGTCGGTCTCGCGAGACGACGCAATTTTTCTTCGGCCGCGACGCAATCGAATGTAACGAGGCCGCAGGTTCGCCGCGCAAAAAGTGCTAATGCACATTTACATATCTGACAGTTGCACTTCTTATCGATAGTCAGAAAATGACTTTGCCCGACAATTCTAACGGCATGACGAATCTTTGACAATCGGCAATTGCCTACGGGCGATTGACCGTTGCGCGAGTCGACGAAATGTCGCGATTGCTCAATCGCGATTGCTTCTCGTGCTGCAATCTCATATCGAAGAAATAAAGTCAGCCCTTCAGCTTGCAACACGAGTGCAGATCGGGAGCTCGGCTAAGCTTAGTTGCGGGTCAGGCTGAGTGTGACATAAGCGCGCTACACCCACGCGCGAAGGAGCGCTTGTAACGCGAATTAGGTTTCTTTTTTATCTCTCTTGGAAACTTGAAGATTTTACTTGGATACGTATTCGTATGTGCGTGGGATCATAAATATATGCTTCTTCTCGTTGGAAGAGAAGTTGACACGCGTCGACTTGTAGCTGGGACTTTTAAATAAAGCCGATGCTCATGATTCTTTTGACGCGGTGCGGACGGAAATACTATTTTCTGTATGTGCGCAGTTACGCGGTAGCGCGCGCTTAATGAATCTTACTGATGATAAATATCGCTCAGTGCAAAATGCCTACTTTAATTCGCGAGCTGTACTTATTTATATGTCTAGCTATCTATCTTGTACGGTATACACATCCGCTAATTATATCTTTCATCTGTACACCGTTTTACGGGTCGGCCCACATTCGTGTGATTACCAGGTCGACCCCACATCCTGAAAAGTCGACGGCGATTGAGGAGCGCCTTGTGCGAGTTAAATGCAATCATTGGAGCATGGAAATTATTACCTCTGGAGTGCCAGCTTTATGTCGAAGGTGATGGTGGTGCCAGTGTCCACGTGGAATATGTACAGCATCTTTATGCTGGTCAGGCTTCGAGATTATTATAGAGAAGATATAGGCAGGAAGAGTTTCTGTGTCGGAATACTATGGGCATTCGGTGTTGGTCCTTCTTCCATAAGCTGTCTGAGCTTGCACTTATTAACTCCCGTAGTCAACTCAATTGGGGCCGTACCCCACGTTTTCGATAACTCGCGAGGACGGCCCCCAGTAATATGCACCTCATCGATCAGCAAGTCCGTTGTATCGGTACTGGTAGTTTCATAAATTCTTTAGATGCTTCTTGGTCAGTGCAGATAACAAGTAGCATTCAGGCTCAATTGATTCTTCCGAGAGGAATTGCCTTTCTCGACTTTTCTCAGATTCAATTTTGATTCGATAAGAATGATGGAGAGACCGATGCAATAGATTTTACGCACAGAGATATAGAAAAAGTATTAAAGAAATTTGGTTGGAATATTCTTGCTGAATGGACAAGCGTCTTAAATTTTAAATCAGATTTCCCACAGCCTTTGAAAGAAATAATAGATTATGTCGTTCTAGAATGGACTAACTAAATTCATGACCGTGACCTTGTTATTGTAATAGCTGTTGAATGAACATATAATCATAAGAAAAAAGAATGTAGGTCCAAAACAAATAATTTAAACTAACAAATAAGTGTCGAGCACAAAAGTATCTCTAGCAAAGCAAACTGTGTACTTCAAATTTGCCTTGTCTGCGCTGAGAAAACTAAATAACGAGCGCGACAAGGTATCTACAGCAACATCTAGGGCTAAAGACGTACCGTGTTTCTTCAAAAGCGTCAAGGTAAGCTACAAAAGGTGCCCTTTTGTACGCTTCTTATTAAAAAAAAAATCTTAGTAACAGTTATAAACGAAATCTAACGATGACTCGTGTTGTATCGTCATGAATATAAATAAAATCCTCCACTAAACGATCACTAGTTGTTCCTCTGGGTCGATTAAATTCTCTCCGGAAATTCCTGCTTCCACACTCAACTTCTCTCAATGATCCTCCTTTTCCATAGTTTGGAATCTTCCTTCGAAGTTAATCGAATAGCGCTTTATCCCCTTCAGCAGGTCCCTCTCGAGTCTTCAAAAATGACTGACACCTTCGAAGAGGAACGCTGAACGATCGGCTTGTCAGCAGTTGCAGCTCGTTTGTAGTTGCCAATGAGATCAGCTGCTCGTCAAAACAAAGCACTAGCGGGTCGCCTGCACTGCACGCACGTTAGACGTTTCTCGTAAAACCGAACGAATCCCTTGTCACTGGAAATCCCCAGGTGCGACGATTCCTTTGTTAAAGATGATGAGTCCTTATATTCCAATGTAATATTGCGTATAGACGTCGTCGAGTTCGCTGAGTGTCGAACCACAACAAACAATGGTGCGCGATTCGTACGAAACGAGTGCGCAAACAACAGAGAACAAAGAACGGGCACTTTCCCCGTGAGTTTTCTAGTTTCACGTTCGACTGTAAACGCTTTTCAGTGTGTCCCACGTCCCAAGAAGTTTTCTGGACGTTACTTTAGCTGAATTTCACGTGGACAAGATAATTATCCTTTACGAAATTACTCTTGGGATGCTCTTGCTCCAGCCAAGGGGGCAACTAGCTCGACGCAGTCTCGCTCGACATTTTGTTCTGACGCATCGCGTCGCTAGCTGTTTACTGCGACTGTGGATTCACCCGAGAACTGAGGAGGGAACGTCTGCTGGCTTCGCTGTGCTTCGCTGCCTGTTCTCTTTGCTCTCTCAGAGACTCCACTCCACTGATCGTGAGTAGAGGGCAGTAGAGGGCAGTAGAGGGCAGTAGAGGGCAGTAGAGGGGGCCTGCAAAGAAGGAGACTGTCACCCTCTTACCGACCAGTAGCGTCACGCCATTCGAAATGACTTTAGGTCTCAAAAATCAAGACATCGTCTGGAACTATATTAACTTTAATATTGTACCAATATTAAAGTTAAATAATAATCCAAACGATTGAACCATAGAAAACGAACATTACAAGGAACAGAGAGGACGAGGAGGACTCGATGCGCAGTGGAAGCAACGAAACGTTCTTTCACTGCGCCGTGTTCATGCGCACTGAAGAGTCACGTTTGAATTGCGAGTAGGATTGCGAAAGATGGAAGGACACTAGATCCCTGATTTAAAATCGGTTCCGAAGGAGCTACGTAGATGGCTTCTAGTTGAAGATAGTTGGAAACAGCGGTTACACTCGGTACCACTAATAGAGATCTCTCTTACCGAGTGTGCGCCTTGGATGAGAATTCAAACACTTCGCCATTGTTATCTTCCGTGTGGAAGCTCTTGCCATTGGCGTAGCGTTCACTATTTGTATATCCAAGATACATAAATAGGCGCAATAGATAAATTAAATCGCAGGCCCGATGCCAAAAAGCATAGCGGACGCACGGAGGAATAATGCGTATCATCGAAATTCGCCAATTAATTTTAAGCACAAATGATTGGCCTGATCATTCTTATCGCATCAAGGACGTTGCGAATGCCACAGCTTTTGCAAGATTCTACAATACGTACAGTCCAGAAACTGGTAATTCTAAATTCCGCTTGAATTTACTTAAACTACGCACTTGCCTGCTACGTTTATTGTAGTATAAGATCTAGATTAAGCCTCGGGCGCAAAACGTCAATATTAAAGTATATACGTATATGCCTGTATATACACTGGATTATTCAGGATTATTTCGTCACCTAAAATTAGTTGTACATAACTGCAATATACATCGCGTGGACGAATTATCTATTTCAGTTGGTCCTGTACTCTGGAATAATAATCATGTATAACATATAACGAACAATCGAGAACCGGAAACGTTACAAATCGATATTCAGTACCGATAACAGAGCTCTGAGTCTCAATGGCTACTTATTTATTTACCCTGCATCGGCACACTGACAGCTTCTACCGAAGTAACTACATTGCCACGAGATATATAGGCCAAGCCAACTATAGTTCTTGGTTGCTCCTCGTGCTCCTCGTACGTGCACACGTGGCAGTCACCTAGAGTAAACTCCATCGTGCCAGCATCTGAAGACGGACAGAAAACTAAAACGCAGTAAAGTGGAGTACAAGTTCACAGGAAATTAAGAGAAGCCGCCACGTAGAAGCAAGGTGCGTAGCAGTGTCCCACTGGCGACATGCAGTAGCAGACCTTAAATTCGGTCCTTAACACGTAATAATAATAATATCGAAATACGTTTTATGCAGCGGCGGGCAAATTTCGCGAAGAAAAAAGAGCGTGCGTTCCTTTGAACTGAGACGAGCAAGGAAAATAAAGAACGTACGACAATGGCGTCTCTGTGTCTGGCATCTGCCGAACGATGACCCGATGCCTCCCCTAGGTGCCTAGGCAGATTTTGCGCATCAGAAAAGAAGGAAAGCCAAGCTGATGGCGATCTGGTTGACGTTTTGCGATGATCGAAGGTCTCCTGGCGCTAGTCGAGCGTGCGAATTGACGAGAGTCACGCAGGAGGTGCGTGGACAGAGCGAGGTCAACTCACGCATCTGCACGTGCGATTTTAATCCGACTGGTTAACGAAGTCGCGACTTATTACGAGTCACGGATCATGATCGGTCGATATGGAAGGAGTCTAGGTTATCGACGAAACTTTTCTAGCGAGGGATAAAGCACATTTTGTCTTTTTTTTTAATTTTTTATGTTTCATACTGACCTCGAAATTGTAAATGGCCTCCTTTAACGGATCGTCAGAGTTAGTGCTTTACGTATTTCAGTGCACGCGGATTCGGTTTAATCAGTCGGTAACGTAGAGGCCTTGAGACTATGTATATTTAAACAATTATTAGATACCGAGATATGGATTTATCAACTATTTTTCGTTTTGGCTTGTATTACAGTTCCGAAGTCTGCGTCTGCGTTCGCGCTTAGAAACTCATGCAATCTCATGCAAAACCATGTCCGGGTTACCGACAGGAATTTCAGTATTCTCGTTAATAATCAGGATACTTTAGGAACTTATTCTTAAGTAAATATTCCTTTGTAACTTTTTGAAAACAAATATTTTAGCAGACGCCTTTCATTCGTAAACTGTGATTGGCACGTGCGTGCGTGCCTGCCTAGTAAAAGCTTATGCAAGAGAAAGCCCAAGATTTGTTGCCTTGGATTTTAGTCGCGGTTCATTGGCCGGCCTTATGGTATTGATCGGCCGGACTTGCAATGGGCGCGTTTACGAACGGAGACTTGAGCACGTAAACAAGTAAAGAGTGAAACGGGGACGGAGACGCGTTAGATATTGTTGCGCGACGCAAAGCATTCGAGGCAGGAAGCGCCGAGCTCTGCCGCTGCGCGACTCTCGGGCTTTGATTATGTCATTACACTCGGCCTTTCTAAATTCGCAGTTACCATGAGTTTGCACAATAACAAAATGCTTTTATCGTTTGCAATGTTAGCTACGATTGAAAAAAAAAAAAAAAAAAAAAACTGATAATCCTGGCTATCATAAATTAGTCTAGGGGTCAGACCATGCATGATGGAATACGCTACTCTGCAAACTGGATTCTTGATTGCGTTATGCTTTCTAGTAACGCGTATCAAACGACGCCAGAAAAGAAAAAGACAAAAATAGAAGATCAATAAACTTTTCTCAATTATGATACAAGTTTATTGAATCACTGCTCTTGCAAATCAACAATGACAATGGGCCATTCTTTTCGGTCAATTATTAAATTCCTCCATTTTCCGTGTAAATATAATATGACCATAATAATAATATATAATAGTAACGAGATATACTAATTATAATAATAGTCAAGAGATAACAATTAAAATATATATATATAATTCTGAATGTGAATATATATATACACACACACGCACGTACAATACACGGATCTAAGTCAGCTCAATAGTAGCAAATCGAGTTAACCCGTCCGATAGATCGATACGGCTGAACCAACGTCAGTTGGTTCGCTTCAACTGAAAGCGCCCTGTGCATATATATAATATATAAAAGAAATATATATGTCTACATATATATATGCCAGATTGGTCAGTATAAAACGCATCGACTGAAATTGGTCTTGCCGAAGGAATGAAATTGGACGAGCTAAATTCAATTGGTACGTTCCAGCCGAATTGTATACAATTTTTAGTGTGTGCGCGCGTGCGAGTGTGTATATATATATTTCCCCACGATATAGCAAGTAAATAGTGAAATCAATGATTTTCTTACTTAATCGATAAACCTATTATATAGTAAATTTCACTTAATTCGTGATATGGTTCTCGCGATTAAATGAAGAACGTTTCAATGTTAGAGCGTCGCCGTTCCACCTCTTGGACACCTACCTATACAATATCATCTCGTCCAACTAATATCAAATTCGATCGCCTCCCGTCAATATAATCAATTAATTAATTTTATAATTGCAATATATATATAATATATTTCTCTCGTGTCAATGGATGTGCGTATATGACTATGAATGCGTTTCACAACATCGTTACCTTCGTTTTTCTATATCATTTCCGCTCGCCCTAACCTCAAGCCTTGATATACATTTGTCTAAATAACTTTTCATCGACTAACCCTGTCCACCCTGTATAAATAATTGACGCAGCCTCAAGAAAAGTCTTGGCTCGATTCAACGAGCACGAATCGGCGCGTTCTTCAATATATCCACGATTCTGGAAAGTCAAGTCGAATGTTTTCGCAATCCTGCCTGACGCCATTTTCCTTCAAATTCTCACGATGCATGTCCTTCCCCTGCACCACCCCCCTGCTCCTCCTGCTTCTCCTCCTCCACCACCCTACCACCCCCAAACCGCTCTCGTGCTCGAATCCTGACGATGACCTCATGATCCTCGAATCCTCTTAATTATCATTGATCGATTACATAGTGTCACCAGTCAACGAATATATATATATATATATAAATAAGTCAAAGGACCCACTTTTTTGGGTCCTCGTAGACACAAAAAATGCGACGAACCGGTTCGAGGATTATTGGCCGATCAAAGTTATTTTCTTTTTGAGGAGGTTACCGTCTTTTTGATCTTTTGGCGCACGAGAGTCATGTCCAATGTGAAATGAGTAAGGTGAAGAAAAAAAAAAAATAGATAAATGATCTATAAGATATACGTGATCAAGATCGACGCTAACGACGATGAATTTGATGATGGGTCAAATATGCGAATGAAGTAAAGTAATAATAAATAAAACTCGACTCGACTAGACAGCGACGTGCAGCAGTACAAAAGTTATCGGGTACACGGTTGGAAGGCATAGAAGGCACGCGATACCGTACGTACACGTTAGAAAGCCGAAAAATCCACCCAGAAATTCTTTCAAAAATTTATCTTGTCGCTAAACTCCTAGTAATTATGCTAAACACGCATACAGACGTATTCTCTCTTTCTCTCCATTTTAATATTTCACACTATGTCTCTTGCTAGCCCAGCCGCATGAAAACTCTCGCTATCACTTTCGCTCTCGCGCATTTACACCTCGCAAAAGTTTCATTAAGTTTGCTCAACGCCATATTGATAGTTAACAACAGTCAAAAGTAATAAATCTTATTTACCATGAAATGTTCGATATTTATAAATTCCCACGTCCCTAACGACGACAGTGGCGTAAGATCAAGTATTCCGAAATATAATGATATATTTTACATATGTGTATATATAGTATATACTATATATATATATATATATATCTACATATACACACGTATGTTCGAACGTACGTTAATTAACTATATTTAATTATGTTTTCTTCCATTTGTTAATCCAAGACCTGCCCGGCCATCGCGAGGGCTCCCTTAACATTCGATAGTCTTATTAAAATATTTCGTGTAAAAATAGTATGATACACACGAGGCTAATTATTCCTCTCGAATTAATATGCTGCGAAAGATTCACCCTCGTTTAAAATAATGGCGCTGCTCGTGGCAGATACAACAACAAGAATTCTCACGTGTCTCTTATCCTTATCACTCTCCTCCTCCTTAACAATTTCCCCCCCTCGTCAGACTCCTATCTTCTTCTTATCTTCCGTGCGCAACCCTAAATTTCTTCCTCTACCTAGAAACCCCTAATCGCGCCAATCTTCGTCCAAACAAGAATACTATCGCCTGTAGTCGATCTTCGAAATTTCTCCTTAAATCTCCAGCCAGCTTCCATCTTCTCTCCCCGACGGTGCGTCGAACCTGGACGACAGGATATCGTCTCTCGTCACGTCACTGTCAGCTCCCCGCATCTCCCCTATCTCGTTACTCCTCGGTGCCGCGTCTCCTGGACAGTACTTCTCACTGTCAAGGTCGACGATCCTCGGGTCACCGTAGGACCGTCCTAAGAAAGCCGTTTTCAGCGGTGCATCCTCCGGAGTAAGCAGTTCCGGGTACAAGAATGTCCGACGCCGCGTTCGAGCGTCCTTCAGGTGACGTCCAGTTGACGGTGTAACGATGTGCCGGCGGGCTGCTACGTCAGCAGCTTGAAGAACATCAATGCCAAAGATATATTGATGAAGAGGACCAGCATGACCAGCTGCTGCCTCGAGAACCAGTCCTAAGGAGTCAAGTGAATGAAACCAATTAGACGCGTGCATCCTGAGGTGAAAGGAGCAAACCGGAAACAGACTCTTCTTCGACTTCTTCTCGCTACTTACTTTGACCTGAGGACTGACGAGGTACAGAAGAGGATTCGCGCGTAACCTCTGACTCTCGTCGATCTGCCGTCGTATCTCCTCCCGCCTCATGCTGCTCAGGACGCTGACCTCTTCCCTGGACAAGGGCGCGGTCGACGTCAGCTGTATCGGCTGCGCCACGTCCGGCAGTGATTTCTTTCGTTGAAGGGGCATCGCCGCAACTGGCATCGCCTAGACAACGATGCAAACAGAATTAAGTCATTAAACTCTTAGCCAACTTGGTGAACTATTGTAAACCCGGCCGTTCGCTTATTGTGCATCTACGATCGAGGATCTATCGGCAGCTGGGCAAGGTGATCCTTGTACCAGAGCCAATTGTATTTCTCAATTCCTCTAGGGGAGCCATTGGACTGCTGCCAGATGGAGCACAGAGTCGTCTCGGACAATTCTTCGTACTTAAGGTCATTCCCTGCGTTACCTGTTTTATCGGTACTATTTAATAAACCTCGAGAGTATCGAGTACCGGTCTGCCATCCTGACAATGAGATACAGACTCTTTTTGGCCACAATGTTAAAAGGGACTTTCATCTTGCGACGCTTAAATTAATTTCTAACGGTTTCTGGATTTGACTATTCACATGGTCTGTGAGAGAGAGAGAGGGAGAGAGGGAGGGAGAGAGGGAGAGAGGGAGATCGATTGTAGGTAATTTGTTTGGCCTGACCATACCTCGACGGGAGGCGCTACTATCCAGGATTCCGAAGCCCTTCGCGCCATCAGTGCAGGACTGCATAGGAGGGCTTCCTCCTCCTCGTCTGGCTCCGACCAAAACATTTCTTAACAACGTCGTGCACTTCGTTCTGAATTCGAGCGTAGACCGGAAATGGAGTCCTGCCTTGTTCTTTACCACCAACTTTTGTTTGATCTACCGACCCCTTATCGTTCGAGATCCTATTTATTCGCGAGGCTGTGCTGCGACCTTGATTAGATCATCGTCCGAGGATCCCATAAGGTGCGTGATCGGAATTAAATACCGGAGGAGGAGTTTAGTGCGACTCCTGGTCGAGAAGTTAATCCGTCGACTGAACTGTTCTGCCTGGGCTAACCGAAATAGCTGCGCCCCACTATCCCCATCGAAATAGCTCATCCGACGTCGCGACGCTTTGGTAACACGGCGTCGCCAGCAAAAACCTTCCGTACACGTATATGTGGCTTTTTTATTTTTTTATTTGAAATACTTGCAATTCCTTTCAATGTGTTTTTTGCTCGGGATTTTAACTGCGAGATTCATTTTTTAATATTCTTGGAAACTATAGAAAAAATTAAGAAGGAATGTTTTTTATTAGATCGAATAATGATAATTTTGAGTAGCTCGCACCGAAGTGGGTGACGCTTTTTCAAAATTTTGGTAACTTAAATAATATCTAGCTAGACTTGGCACAACTTGGATCGAATGAATCACCAAGTTGATTTTTAGTTCTCAAGCGCAGTACGAAATTCAACTATATTCAAGGTAATACCTGTATATTGAATTTGGAGAAATTTTCAAAAAAAAAAAAATAGTGACTCAAGACAAGCGATTCTTATCATTGCTACCTGCAGATTATGTATGTCGAAATTTCGATTTTCGTTTATCACGAAGAAACAAAATTTTTTGGAGCCGTGTACTATTTTTTTGTATAATAAATATAGAGTTTAACAGTTTAAAAATATCACGTGGGTCCTCACCTTCCCGCAAAATTCCGTACGGATCTACTGCACGTATATATACACATTCGTATCTCAAGAAATCATAGTCAGCCGACTGGTGCTCTTGTCTGCCAATTTTCTGGCAGAGTCTCAAGGTCCAATTAAACGATAGCGAATTTCGTACAAGCTCAGAAATTCTTACCCGGATTCAAAAAGTTCGATTCCTGCGTGCGAAATGTTATTCGTTTCTTA
>JARQSV010000140.1:59568-70763 GCA_030142285.1 Calameuta idolon
ATAACGAAGCCATTTCTTGGCTAGATTCTTTAAAGTATTCACAAATATATAATAACTCTTTAAATCATATCACTCTTTTCCTTTCCTCCGATCAATCTGTAGTCACAGATTTGAGGAAATCTTAAAAGAATTCCACATGTGGAGGTTAAGTTTGTACGTACACGTGTATATGACAATAGATGCATTGAATGACGCAAAGGACGCGAAGGCTCATGGAAACATTTTTAAATCCGTAACTGTCGCTTCTATCGGTATAATTTTTCCCTTTCCTTGACCCGTGTATAAAATCGACACGTCTCGGTAAAAATAATTCCGTGTCTTTCTTTATATTTTTTCTTTTTTTCTTTTCTTACGTAAAATTCGACAATTATTTCGTTCCCTTTCGCCGTAATGGCCGCCGTATTGTCGCCCGTCTGAATTCAGGTACAAGGGATAGGCCCCACGATAAATAATCTCCGTATACTCGTAATAAGATATCGAACGTCAGCGTCATCTTGTCTCGTTAATCCTCTTCCTTCTATTTACAAGCGATCGTCCGAATTCCAATGTGCATCGAGAGCAGGAGATTCTTTTCCGGAATCTTGAAGACGTCTGAACCGTTGGAGACGACGACACTCGTCTGCTGCCGTTAAAGGACTATCTAATCTCTAGAGAATGTTTATCGACTCTCGTATCACTCGTTCCTTATTTACGTATTTATATTAGGTGTATATAAATAGAGGCGATCTGCTCTGCTAATAGAGAAATATTACGTAAGCAATAAAATCGTAAGACGAAGGCAGCCCGTTGTTGCTTCACTGAATTTGTGTGTACTGTTAGTTCGTTAGGTAGCCGACAGAGAGCGCGCGCGCGCAAGTTCGCCACCCGGACGGTAACGTCGCGTGGATGATAAATATGCGCAAGAAGCGCATCGAAGAGACACTTCTTTTCTTCCGTTTAATTTCTCCTTCTTTAAATTGGCACTTGAGATTTCTCGAGGCTTCTCAGGTAATTAAAATCGGACGTAACAAGTATGTACAGCGTGATCAAATATTCTGAGATCAAACCCTTCAAAAAGTATGTCACAGTTAATCCATTTCCTCGAAGAGCATTTTACAAATTTCCAGGATACATTCGCACGCTTATTGGTAATTCAAACTGATCGATTAGATATTTAATATTTAATTATCTCTAGAAGATATTATTCTTTTTTCTTTTTCTAAAGCGCTTAACCATACTGGAGTCAGTGTCACTACGATCACACAGAGTATTAAATACGTTAGGCATAAGCATGCGTTAGAAAAATAATGTCTTTTACGAGATACAAGGGACGAAAAGAAGAAGGCGACGTGGAGGTGAGGATAAGAGATATTTGAAAAGCGCGCCAAAAGCCTTTTGCATTATTTAAATTCTCTTGGTAGCTAACCTCACGTGTGCATATATATATATATCTACAAAAATCTAAATATACTGAATAATAATATCTAAGAGAACGCACTTAATATAACATACCGATCGCGAAACAAGTAAGAATAAAAAGAAGTAAAGAAAATCTTTATACGAAATTTGAAAAATGATTAAAATTGCCATTAAAAGATTTGGGACAGAGATGCATTAGAGTGGATGGGATAACGACAGATTGAAATACAGCAAACGAGATTGAAAAGAGATTATTTATAAAATATTAAAAATGGTCCCCGCCTCCACACGCCCGCACAACTTTTACCTTTCGGCATCCGTAGAGAGAATCGCCGAACAATAATTGAGCCTAAGAAGAAAAGAGTCCCTACGTTTCAATTTAAACAATGAACAATAAGACGTTTCTTACAGTTTCTTCTTATGTACACATAATATATATGTATACACTATACAGATATATAATATAAATATATATTATATATACATGTCTCTCTTATCGTTTGTGCGTCCGTATCTGTTATCAGGTATTTTTGTCCTTATTAATAATTACATTAATTCCATTTCACGTCACAGTAATCACATGCGCTCATTAATTAACTCTAACAAGATGCTCTCGCACGTCACGCGGTATTAGTCAACGAATAATAAATTTCTTTTTAATTTTCCTATCTTTCATTCTTTTTTGTTCTCTTTCCATCTTCGCTAAGAGAAAAATGAATTCGGAGGGCACACGTTGCTGCTCTGCCAGTGAAGGAACTCTGCGATTTATCTTTATTGTTCTCTTTGAGTGGTCTTCAAACGGAGTTTGAATTAAAGGGAGTATCTGAATATTCGTTTCTTCTTCAATTATTTTTCAGAATTATATATATATATATCATCTACTTTACACCCTTTTGGCCTTTCATATTATTATTACTATATCTTACGCTTTCGTTTTATACTCGATGCGACTTTGACTCTGTGCACTTTGACTAATCGTCCATGGTACTGGACACGTTCTGGACATTGACAGGACAACTCGGACGCCTGTCGTCGTGACAGCAATTATATTAGTATCTACTCGAAGCACTATATTTAGGAAGCGTCGCGACGCCTGGCGTCTAATTGTTAAAGGAGGCCATTAAACGCGCATCTATTTGCTCTCCTTTTTTATTTTATTCTCCTCTCTGCTCGCATTACAAAAATAAATCTTTCTCCTTTATTCAAATTCAAATATCGGCTTCGCTTTCCCACCGATGATCGGGCGATTAATCAATGGATCCTATAGGCGTCGCGACGTTAGGTACATCATACATCACTCTTACTCTCAAAATTATTACCGCCACTGCCATCCGCCAGCCTTTCAGTTTCCCAATTTTCAACAAGACATCTCGTAACATCAAGGACCAGCACGAGGAGTCAGCGAGACACGAGGTACAGTTTAAGGACTTTATCATTCGTTTTGCGAGTACAAATTTTGGTTTCAAATTTACCGCACTTTTTTTTCGTCTTAATTTTCTCTACGGTCGTCGCGACGAGGACGAAGCGTCAAGGCGCGTTGGTCGCCAAGGAAACTCCGTGAGGATCCTTGACTTATCGAAACTAGTTTCAGTCCCATGGGTCTGCCTTTTTTATTTTCTCTAGAATCTTTTTTTTTCCTAAAGTACCTCCTTTTTTTATTGTACTCTTCCCCCCCGCCCCCACCCCCCTCTCGCACTCTCTCTCTCATTCTCACGTACCACACTCAATTCGCTTCGTTCCATTGGAAACGATCGTGCATATTGTGATACTTATACTCATAGAGTTGCGCGGCCTTTTGCTGTTGCGGCGAAGGCGGGGACCGTCCGGCTCGCTTCCTGGGATGGCATGCACAAAACATAGCACAAAAAACGCCACACAGTTACAGAGACAGACAAATCGACAGAGAGATGAAAAACAAAAGAGTAAGATCAAGAGATCTGGACTTGTCGGCTTGAGGACGACAAATGAGACATACCAGGAATATGTGTAGGGAAGCCATCCTATTCTCTTTCTCATTCTTTGACTTTTATACACGACGTGTCTACGCTATCTGTCACGTATGTAAAAAGGGTTGTTGAAGAAAAAAAAAAAAAAATAGAAAAATTAGATTCAGACTATCCACTACGTTGTAGATACATGATAAAAGTATCACATCCAAACGAGTATCAATGTTATCTTGAACTTCTAGACTTCTAAATATCCTGTCAGCTACCCTACAGCATCTTTCAGAGTTATTTTGATCTTACAGTGATTCACTGTTCTTGAGAACATCGACAATCAAGATTCCATTATACACGGCGTGTCCGGTTTTCGAAAATTCTTCCAGGAAACTACCTCGGCACCACTTTACGTATTTCTCTTCGATCATTCAAATGATCTACAGGGTGATCGAGTCATCCGATGATGCGTAAGGTTGACGTAGATCCTCTTGGAATTGTTTACCGTTCTCACGATCGACTCTATGTATACTGCGTATCCATTCCCTAGTGTTTTACTCTAGGAGAGTTCTCGTGACGCTGACTAGGAGGATGTGGATGAATAAAGATAGCGAATAAATCCACATAGAGACTCACCTTTGGTCCGCCGCCTCCTCCACCTCCTCCTCCGGCAGCAGTTGCGACGGAACTTCTGGGCGAAGCTATGCAGAGACTCTCGGTGCGCTTCGGCTGACCAGGACTGGGCAGAATATCCTGACCGAGGCTGCGATTCTTCAGCAGAGCTCCTTCGAATTGTCCAGACGTCGGGACCGTGTATACAGGCGTCGCGGCGCCGCTACCTATCGCCGAGCCGTTCAGAGGCGTCGCTGCTCGCATCATACTCGGCGCTCGGACCGACCTACGTCAATAATTATTATATTTATAATTAACAGGTGACAGCTATCGTGCATAGGTACTTTGGGACACCCTGTATATCCTGTACCTGTCAATGCTTTCTTGAGACGGTAGTACAGTCTTATCCACGGACGGCTGTCTAGATCCCGTTAACCGTGAATGCGCCCTGGCGTAACGATCCACGGAATTATCTCTACTTGGAGGTCTCTTGTAATGGTCCAACCTGATTAAAGAAAGATACCATTGGATCAAGGATATGTGTATGAATAAAAGATCAAAGATCGTTTTTCTTTCTTCTAATACAATAATTACCTGTCATTCAGGGTTTGACTTATCCCGCCGGTAGCAGGTCTATCCTGAGGACTGAGAATTCTGCTGTTTCTTCGTATACTGGTAGAACTAGGTGGTCTCTGCGGATCGATTGGGCCATCAGGTTGATACTGCTGCTGATTAGGTTGCTGTTGCCCATAAATTTGCTGTGGGTTGTACTGATTCAGCTGACCAGGTCCATATTGATTGGGTACCGTCGTCTGGGAATGATTATACTTTTATTAGTATCATTTTTCACGGCTATCTTATCGGACGTGAAGGGTCACACCGTTCGGGGATATCATTTTCATGACTAAACGGGAGTAACGACATAATTATTATTTTTTCCAACAAGGTGCAACAGATTCTCTGTTAAACGTGCTATGAAATATTATCCTCTTTTGTAATATTCAAGTGGTTAAACAGAGGGGGTCGTTTTTGGGGGTGCAGTCGCAACGTGTCTTTCGACATCAAACCGCTTACACCATAAAGCTGTGCTCCAAATTGATTCATTTGGGCCAAGGTCATTGGACCATACATTACTGGAGGTAGTGGATACAATATCTAGAAAGAAAATTGCGAAACATTGAAGCAGACTCTGATAAGCTCTCAGGTAAATATACTGCGCTGATCTGATCGCGAGCCATTCATTAATTGTCATTACCTGTTGATTCGGATACCCTTGCTGAAACTGATTTTGATATCCCTGAGGTGCCTGCTGGTAGCCAGAATACTGATCAGGCTGCTGACTAGGATTCTGATAAGGATTCGCTCCGTATTGACTGTTCTGATTGACATACTGATTTGGTCCAGACGGATACTGATTCTGTGGCGACTGACCAAACTGATCTTGTCCATAATGTTGTCCAGGAGGCTGATACTGACCAGGTATATTATTAGAATAAGGATTCTGCGTCTGGGGCAGCTGATGTGTCTGCTGAGTGTACTGATTCTGGCTCGGCTGATACTGATTCTGATTTGGTATAGAATTCTGCATCGGCATCTGACCCTGACTGGATGTCTGATTGAGAAGCTGTGTCTGATTAGGCATCTGATTTTGAATCTGATTCGACGTCGTATTCTGTCCCAACAATTGATTCTGCGCCGGTTTCATACTGGCCCTACGAATAGATTGCGTTATAGATGACGCCACGTTGCTGGGACTGCTGTTCGTTGCGCTCGATGGTGGCTCGGTGGTAGCTGGCTTAGCAGGTGGCGATGCCTGATCGACGCTGGTCGTCTTGTGCAATATACCCTTCCCAGGTATCGTGTCCTGGGGCGGTGGAACGTACTTTGGAATTTCACGATTTCGCAACCGCTCCAGGCCCGGCTGCCGAAAATCGGGCGCGAATTGCTTGGCAGTTTGCTGAGCAAGTTCGGAATCCTCCCTAGCATTTTGAGCCGCAATGTCAGCCAGTTCAGCCTTTCCTCTTGCCGTGGCAGTTCTAGAAATCGCTATGTCCGCCTTCTGCAGGGCAATCTTGCTGGCTCTTTGAGCAGCGCTCACGGCAGCCTCTATCCTCTCCCTGAACTTTGCTGAGCGTATCAGGAACAAGTGCTTCTTCTTCTGGCTCGTTATCAGCACGTTGTTCTTGTACTTGCCCTCTTCCTTGCTACCGTCCCTGAAGGTGGTCACGCCGTAACCGTATTTCTTGTTGTTGAACCACTCGCCCTCGTATCGCAGACCATCGCTCCTCTCCGATATACCAAAACCAGTTCTCTTGTCGTTCTTCCATTCCCCTAGGTAGGTTTCCGTGACCGAAGCGTCCATTTGCTCGTCCTGAAAGGACAACGGATAGAGATCAAAATCCTGGACCATCTCTACTTGTCCTTTTGCAGAATGGACCAAGTCGATCTTAACAAGCCAGATAACAAACCTCGATAACGAAAGACGCATTGCTGTCCGTATGAACCGACGCAGACGCTTGACTCTGCGAACTCTCGGTGGACATCCACGACGCCGAACTGGCATTGCTCCTGATACTACCACCTGTTCCGCGTTTCTCAAGATCACTGGTACTCTTCTGCTTGCGTATCTTCAAACCCTAAAATCATACTCCATCCTTATTCCATCCCTTGGGTCCTGCAAACTATATCACAGAGAATCACAGGAAGTTCTCAATACCCACCGAGAGTATACCCTTCTTCAAGGACTTCTCCGTAAGGCTCTTTCTTCTTGCTGGCTGATCATCGCTCCGCGCCTTAAGGACAAAACCACCCCTACTATCGTCGACCCTCCGATCTCTACGGTCCGTTGGTTCAGGTGTTGGCGCAGTAACGGGACCACCATCGGCACTCCGGAGGGACGTCAGCGACGCCCTGACCTGCTTCGGTGGTTTATAATGAGAAGCCAGGCCAAAGGGTGCACTCGCCCTTACACCATAACCGTGTCGCATCCCTCTCAGCCATTGTCCCTGATAGGTACCTGTCACCAAAAATATAATCAAATGGTCAATCGACACCCTGAAATTCCCAGTTCTCATACTTTATCCAATTTTTCTAACGTTGCCTACATTTGGCCATAAAAACTATTGGATTTGCCAAAACATGAGCGCGTTTCAAAGACGCCGCAATGACTCATTCCCAAGGCTACAGTAGTCCCACGAGTATACATATTTATATGATGTACCTACGCAGAATACTCTCAGAAGAATTACGGGGTGGATATGTAAATGAGATTCGGCAGACCACATTTTTTTGTACGTTCCTCGTTCAGAAACTCGACTCTTTAAGTAGCCAAACAGAGTGGCGCACAGAAACCTTATGCAAAGCTTATGGCGTCCGTTATTTTCAATTTATACCTTTTGTTTTTCATTGAAAAAAAAACAAAATTCTCATTTTTGCCAAATCGTGCCACGCTACGAGTCTTTGTGTAAATTCAAATTGATTTCCATAATTCCTTTATGCAGCCTCCCTCTGCACTGACTGCCTTATCAATGGCTCGCATCGCTCGTAAAATACTCCTGTGCGAACCGGCCTTAACGATCGTCGTTCTAACGTGGCGCATGCTGCGCGACGTTGTAGGCTCCACTTGCGTGAGCTATTCAGGTCAACTCTCGCTCCTCTCTCGGCAGAGCTTGCGAACAAAAAGTTTCTCTTCTCATTCTTCCACGTACTTAACTAACCGACAGACGTAAAATCTCTCTCGCTCCAAAGGATTGAACGCAACATTATAAATTTTAAGTATCAAGTTTTACTGGGAGCATTTACTAAATTGCACTCAGAGACTCGAGCGGCAAAGCTACCGGTCAAACTTCCCTTCACAACGAAATGCAAATTTCATCCAGGAAGTTTGAAAACTAGATAGGAACTTTCACTCTGATCCTACAAGAGTGA
Source organism: Calameuta idolon (assembly GCA_030142285.1). Lineage (NCBI taxonomy): Eukaryota > Metazoa > Arthropoda > Insecta > Hymenoptera > Cephidae > Calameuta > Calameuta idolon. The sequence continues at coordinate 67,443 of JARQSV010000140.1, forward strand.
TTAACCTACAAGAGTGAAATGCCCAAAAACGAAAATTCGTATAATCAGAGAGACCGATAAAAGCCATTGAACGTTAATTTGTATCGGAACGGCAAGTCCATGACGACCCATGGAGACCTGACCTGTGTTAATTATCAAGATCAACGTTCAGAATGGCTCCAGCCAATAGCAATGTACCGTGTGTCGACAAATGACGCAATGACAATTACAAAGCGCTGTATTTCCCTTCAGTCCTTAAGCGCTTACACATATAAGGGAGTCCAGTAATTCTTCATCCCCTTGAAGTTCGAAGCAATCGAAAGCGAATGCCACGATCGATACACCTGCTAATTAAATCTAACGCTTCCCAATAATCCTGACCCGCGCCTATTTGCTGGACAATTAGGTGCCGGGGTTAAACGAACATTTCGTACGGCACTGTGACGCTACATGGCACTGGCTGGTCCGCCTGAAATAGCGCGACCACCTCGACAGTCGTAGTTGGCTGCACGTGCATTGGAAATGGCGAGGTGTGTGTGAAAATTAGCCGTGCGAGTGTATTTCGGTCCGCAGCCTCCACCAGATCCTCACTGACTACCCCACGAGACTGTTGGTCAATTCCTATCCAGAGCAGAGACTCCCAGGAGACGACGACAGGACTGGCAATGGAACTCCTTGCGGTTCCAGGCCTGCTCTCTCCGACTACCGGACACCTCAACGATTAGACTCTTTTAAGGCTGCAGGGTTAGATTCTGGGATAATCTGAAGAACATTTTTTAAATATAAGACAGAGATTCAAGTTCAAGTATTTGAGATGACGAGGGTTAAAAACTTGAAAATAGGGGGGTCTGCCCTTCCTTTCAATTTGACAATCCAGTGGTTGTCTTCATAAGCCCGTCTCTCTCGCACTCACGGTAGACATGGGAAAATTCAAAAAATGCTTACTTGTCTTATGTGAAAGAATTTTGATTTCACGTAGCTACGAGCTATCGACGTGTTTCTTTTTTTTTTAACTGGGAAATTGTTGCATTTTTTTAGCCCTTTTATTTTGCGCTTGAGAAGCCTTCGGCTGGACACACCCCACACATCTACTTCCAGGTCGAGGGGTGTGCTGCTCTCACGAGAACTAAACGTTTTTCGATGATCAATAAGATTTTTCACGTGGATGAATCCATCTGAAATTGATGTATCTTTTTTTAAAATATATTTTCATCGATTTCATGCTCGATTTGATTGATCAATCGCGTGGCTATCGAGCAGCTCCTAAGTTTGCCAAGCTGGAGATTCAAACTGTCGAACGGATGGAATTCGAAATTGAACCAGTGGGCTTTGAAGATCCGGCAACCTCCAGTTGGGTTAGGCTTACTATTCTGTTTTGTGATAAATACACGGGTGCGTATGAGCATACGTGTCGTGCGTGTTTTATAAATAAGAACATCGGGAACGGCCCGTGGGTTGAGATTCGCTGGTTTACTCAGTCGATTCGTTGTTTATCCGAGAATACTCGTCCATTCATTTTACTGGGAAATTTCGTGAACCCTTCGTGCCATTTACGAACTCGTCGATAGGAGAGACTTCACTTGGAATGTTTTTACATCTTTTCTTCTTTCCTTTTTATACCCTATCCACCCCCCCCCCCCCCTCTCTCTCTCTCTCTCGCCCTCCAACTCTTGTAAATATCACATAGTACTGAGCCACTGAAGTCCGCAGCAAACTGACAAGATCTAGGAGAAATTTGAGGATGAAAATTAGTAAAATATTACAACAGACAAATCAATGGCGACTCACCCCTAATTCTGGATCCATTAAGTACTTGGTCTTTTTTTGGTATTTATAAATGCTGCCATGTGCCAGGAAGAAATTGGTGTACAGCAATGAGGGCATAGGAAGGCCAGCACGATGGATAAATTAGATGAAATTAAAACGTTTTTTAATTAGTGCTCTCTTCCTCTCTCTCTCTCTCTCTCTCTCTCTCTCTCTCTCTCTTAGCTACAAAGGGACTACATAATTTAATACGGATATATTAAAACTTTAAGGGATCTAAGACATTTTTTACCAACTTTTCTTTTCACGTACAGACTAGCTACAATCGCAACTGTCTTGGCCGTAAGAAATTCGGTGAATTCTTGGTCGTGTTTGACTTTTTTTTACCTTTTTTTAGTATACATATTGCGATCAACTTTCCCATTAAAATTTGAGAGGGCTCGAACGATGATAACGAGACATGGAAATTTTTGTGACGACGGGGTGGCAAGTCTGCGCTTAATATTTATGAGGGCCGCAGGAAAGAGCAAGTGCGCCGTAACGAGTCGTATTGACCGATTCACCCTCGGAGAACTGCCGAACTGCCGAACTGCCGAACTGGTAGATGCTGAGATTTTGAGATGACTGGTGACAAAAAGATTGAGCATTTGATAGAGGATGAAAATTGGGTACACGAGATATCGTGACAAGTACAGATACGAGATACGAATATTATTTCATGAACTATGAAACGATTTGGTTCGAATTAGAGGAGCACGGAAGCCTCAGTCCATACTCGTATTTGTTTTCTGTCTCATTGGAACACTGGGTGTACAGATTAAAAAGAATTACAATTTTCTCGTGAATAATTGAGATTTTACCTTAGCACACTTCTACGTGCACCCACACGATTCCGTGAGAAATCCATTGAGAAAAATGTCAAACGTATCTCTAGGCATCCTGAACTCTGTATCAGATCAAGGTCTCCTCCATTATACACAAAAATAGATGTGCAGCTGCGCCATTTTCATTGATCAACAACGTCGCCTAATAATATCCCGGTACAATTGTCCGAGAAATTGTAGGAGACAAAATAATGACTGTCCAATAGGCAAAGCACGTAACGTAACGTAATCGTAATTCTCAGTCCACGCCAATGCTGCACCGAACGGCGTCCATCTTGAGAACTTCTGGAATTTCGAGCAGAGCCAACGAACAGAATCGTCTGGCATTAGAAATGTGTCAATCAGCCACCTACTCGTCGGTAAATCCAAGAAATGCATTTGTACTATTTCCACAAGAGTTCGAAGCGCGGCTCGAGAGCAATCAGTTCGGTTATAAATAAAGCGCTCGAGAGCCAGCAAGATGAAATGCAATAAAACTTATCTGCTTGGTCCAGGAGAGTGAAGTGTGCGCTATTCCAAGACGATCTCAAACAGCAGCAGCACACTTTTATATCAAAGCCAAAACGGATATCCGTTATCAATAATGCGATTCCTCGATGGTTCAGGAACTCCTGTGGTTCTGAGAATTGTTTTTCACGAGGAAGATTTCACTGACGACAATCTTCATTCCTTTCCTCGTGGCTAAATTGATGCG
>JARQSV010000140.1:73714-98803 GCA_030142285.1 Calameuta idolon
GGACAGTCCTTCTCCGACACAGGCGACGAACCTAATTGATTGATTCAACAGGTGAACAGCGTTGAATTCCGAAATTAAGAGAAGCCCATTTATCTAGGTCGAAAATCCCCTAGCTGGGGAACGCCATTCCGAAATAAAAAACGAGCCTTCTATTTTTGCCGATGGCTCTAGAATTCAGATTTTAAAGATTCGACCGAGATACAGAAAATAAAGTGACACTGTTTCCGAGGTAATTCGAAATAAAGAATTTAAACTGACTTTCCGCTAAGTACAGCAAACCCAACGACAGCGCGAATAAAAAATGTCTGCCGAACGACGCATCGCATACCGACAACAGTCAAATCATTTGAAATGCTCATCGCGACGTTCGTCAAGAATTTCCAATTTTCCACGGTGATTATCTCCGGCGTCCCTGAACGAGGTCTAGCCGTCGGAGTCCCAGTGACCTGGACTAGGCATCGTCCTTGCACTCGGTGTCCCAGTTTCAGGGTGCGAGACTCCCACCCATCCAGAGGAAGCAGGATACGTGTCAAGGTCCCGCACCTAGTCCCTCTCAATCGGGATTCTCGCGTAACGTCCATGAAACGGTAAAAGCTTGAGGCTTCTGCCAAACAAGCTATAAGCATCTGCTGGTCGTGTGTCAAGGAATAAAGCTAGGCATACGCGAAGACTCATAGGTAGACAATAGCGCGTAGCGAGGTACCCAGTAACTACATGTATATATATAAAGCGTGAACTCACCTGGGCCAGGTATAGACGCCAGACACCTCGAAGCCATAGTGCCAGCTACCGGAATAGGCGCCCTGCCCTTTGGGCCCGGTGCAGACCCCGTGACCATGGGCCTTGCCGTCCTCCCATCCTCCGCAGTAAGTCCCGCCGTCGTCAAAGTCAAATCTACCTCCATTGACCTGGGCACGATTTGACGTGGTGGTACCGGTCGCCCCTGGCTGGGCTGGACTGATCCCTCCGGGCTGGGACACCTGTGCGACACCACCAGCTATCCCGTTGGGGGCACCGGGGGCTTGCTGGCTTTGCTGGCCCTGAGGCTGTTGCATGTCGTTGCTCGATCGATCCTGGTGGCTAGGCCTCGATCGTGCTTCGTCCCTTCGTCCGTTCGTCCGTTGGTTCGTTGCTCGTCAGCAGCGCGCCTTCGCCACGTGTTCCATCGCCGTTCCCTCGTTTATCGGGCCTCACGAGCTCCGACTTTCTGTGGAAGAGAACTTCCGTTGGTGCCCGTTGACGTCGCGAGCGCAGGCACAACTACGGGTCTGATCTTCAGGATTTTCAGAGGATCATTAACGAGAACGATTCTATTCGTCGATATCACTCGAGTTTAAACCTACGAACCGTGATAAATCGCACGAACGTTACAATAATGAGGTTAGGAATCGAACGGGAGCATCTTTCGCGAACAGAGAGAAGCTGTACGCCGTTGTACTTTGCGATAAAAATATTCTGCGATAGTCTAAAAATATACCGCAATGTCCGAGCATTCCGTTCCGACACAGAGCAGTGTAGTCCGGGATGAGTTTCCCTCGTGTACCCGACAGAAAACCGTGCCAGAAATGGCAACTCATGAGAAACGGGATGAGTAACGAATACAGAGTAAGAAATGAAACTCTTAGAGATATTTCAACAACAAGAAAAATACAGCAACCCGCGATAGCTTCGAGGGAAAGGAGAGGCGATGCCGAGTGACAAAAAGAAGAGACGAGAAACACGAAATTCCATCCCGTAGGATCAGACCCCAGTTTTCAAAATGTCCGCTCTATCACTGTTCCCATTGGTTCACTTTCGTCGCATTTCCAATTCTTATATATCCGTTCTCGACGTGTGCACGTCGATTGTAAACCATCTTCAAAGCCTTCTACGTTTCCACGTATACGTATACGTCACTGTCATCCTTCACTTTTTCCATACGCACTTTTTCCCTACGCCGTAGTTCGACAAAAGCTAGACAAAAATCTCGTCTAGCAGCATCTCCAACAGGGAAAATTTCAAATAGAACCTCTAGTCGCTAATTCGTACGTAACTCCCATGTGTAAATCACGCACAAAATCGGTAGCGTGAAGCACCCTTTATCCACTCTTATTCCTTTCCCTTCGACTCATCGTTCGTGCCTGTCGCGTTACTGTCGCGCCTTGCGTACGCACCCTTAAGCTTACATTTTACACCACCTACGTGTTGCACTTCGCGCCTATCTCGTAACCTCAATTTTCACGGCACAACGTGACACCTACGTTATGCGTATGCCGTGTGTACACTTTCCTCGCGCATTTTCTTTCTACGTACCTAAACGCACCCGTGCATGCGTCCCGAAGACGCGAAGAGAACACCCGCGACGTGATGGAGTCGATGCTGCCGTCGCCGCGCTACCACCGCGTCTAACGCCCGTTACGCAACGCTTCTATAAGCATCCGTGATCTGCTCGGAATGTGGTCTCCTCGGCACCACCACCACGAAAGTACGTTTCGGAATTGTCCTCTGAGCTTCCTGGACATTTTTATATGGCCACGTAGTCCTGGAGGATCTGATAAAGGATAAGCAAGACGAGGCAGGACGTTTGGTTACACATAACCTAAATTTGACTTGAGCTGACCACAGACCCCACAGACAGACATACGAATTGCTTGGCAGTACAGAGTATCGTGTGGAAAGTACCAAGTGAAACTAGAATATTCCAATGACCATAATTCATTGGTAAAAATGTGTTTTTAACTGGCTCAGTAAATATTGTAAGAGTCAGGGCTGCAGTTTCTCGTGCGAGAGAACCTGGGACAACGTTAAGAGATAAATGCTCATGGAAGAAAAAATCGCCTGATGAATATCCACGCTGGTATGTAAATTGCTTGTAATACAATTTCAGACTGAAGTATCGAGTCTTGTGAGTAGGAGAGAGAAAGAAAGAAAAGGAGAGAAAGAGAGAGAGAGATAACCTAAAGAATTTAAGAAATTTCAAAGAACATCAGGACCGATCTATTGGTACGATTGTTCTACGTTAGAATGAATAGGGCGCATGTAAAGTAATAACAAGATATATAGAGAAGCTCTCCCGCCGACTGTCTCTCTGGCAATTAAATCCAAATTTGGGTTGTGGGCAGGTCGGGCCGATTCACTCTACGAGGATGTCGTGGCTACGAATACTAGATACTCGTCTTCCTAGAATCGTTGGGGCCTTAGCTAGTAGCAGGGGTTCACACCTCGTTAGAGGCTACAGCCGTTAGCTAGGTGGCTAAGCTAGCTAGCTAGCTAGAGCTTCTATTTTTATCATGGGGTAGCGAATTGTTCCCCGTCCCGTTCACGAGACGCAGCCAGTGAGGTCCGCAGCCGCGCGTTCGCCAATGCGACCGGGTTCAAACCATTTATAAATAGTAGGAGTCACAGCGAGAAAATCAGCAAGGATGCCGAATACCACGCGCGTTATCGTTACGCCTTTACGTTTGGTCAAAATGGTAACAATTTACTGGTACGATCTACGAGAGCCACGACCACGATAGAATCCCAGTATAGACACATCAAAGTATAGAATGACGAAAGGAAACACGAGAAAATTATAACGTACGTTCTTCGATAGGAAACGATCGGTGGATTTAATTGTAATTGAAGAAAATAATAATTTGACAAGGTATCGGTTACCGTAATGGTAGTCCCTACGTGTCAGTGCGCTTTATCTAATGCAGGAGTTCCTTTTTGCATCGTCGTCGATCGTCGCGTGTGTTTTTCGAGTGAAAATATAAAAAGATGAATCGTTCAGGAGTAAATTAGTCAACTGGAGGATGCAAGCGGAACGAAAGAGCACGTGAAAAATAATGAATACTCAATGCGCATGCGCAAAGGGAATTCAAAAGTGCAATTGGATAACGGTCGCAATCGACGCGTATGAACTGTACACGATGGACTCGTCTTGCGAGATAATTTCATCTAACAATTCTCATGTTTTCTCCCTCTTTCTCTCTCTCTTTCTCTCTCTCGCCCCCTTCTCTCCCTATTTCTCTCCCACCCTCGCACTCTCTGTCTCTCACTCTATCATTCTCTCTCTCTCTCGCTCGTACGACAGGACACAGAACAGTCCAGTCGAGTTCGCATTACAGGATGCATTCTCACCTCGTTCGAAGCCCAGCGCGTTTATTTAGATACGCGCTGCGAGACACGAGCATTTAACAGTCGATCTTTTAGGCTTGCAGGAGCCACCATTTACGTGGATGAACAATGTCTCTTGAAATCAAAAAGAGAATTCACTTTGGTGCCTTTGTTATTCCTTTGGACGTGACGTGACCAATCGCGTTCTTACTGCCATCCACCATTATCCCTTTTTACAGGCAGCATGTGGGAAACGAGAGACAAGCGCACGAGGCGTCTTCAGGATTTATTCAGTGGCAGCAGATTTACGTTTATCGAGGAAATAAGGTAAGACGCCGCTTGGTAATATCTTTACGACTTCGGGACGCTCCGTGACTCGTGGAGACGTCCAATAGGTAGAGAATCCGGTGGAATCGAAGACGCCGAGCGTCTCTACTGAGCGGATCCTCCTTCCCTCCTGCCCTCCTTCCCTCCTGCCCTCCTTCCCTCACCCCTCTTATTCACTACGTTTACACGATGGTCTTACAATTAAACCGGTTTAGATGACACTGATATCAAATAATTGACTAATCCTAAATATTCCTTAGAAGTAGAAATTTCAATTATTTGTCCATTCCTTTGGATCAGTATTAGCTAAACCGGTCGAAGACCGTCCCGGCGAACGCAGTAATTGGTAGACTCGTGGCTTTGTTCACGAGGATGTCGTGTTAGGACGGCGGGTGGCAGCGACGAGGACGACACTAACTATTATGTACCGAGCAGCATGATCCTTTAGGCTTTTTCTTTTTTTTTCTTTTTTTCTCTTTTTTTCTTGGGCTTATTCTTCGTATACGGTTTCAGTCGATATTTTTTCTTCTCAATTCCTCCGTTAACCAATCACGAGCTTGTTTTCCGTGGTGTACCTACGCGGACAGTAACGTATACGTGTAAATCGATTCTTAAATAATACGTGACACGTGCATCTTCCTTCCTTCTTCAACTTATCGCGCACTCACTTCTCTCTTACTTTTCTCTTTACGTTTGTTACACACTCCCGTGGATGCGGACACCGCCCGAACGCGGAGCAAAACTCTTATAGGAAATGCCTTTAATGATACCCTGGTTACGTCGTGTTGCGTCGCGATGCTCTGGCATCGAAGGGCTGCTATATATATGTGTCTGTGTATATATATACTTTTTTTACTTTCGGCGTCGACTGCCTCGGAGGATAGGGTCGTGTGTCAGGGTGGTGGCATGATTGCGACTACCTCGGCACTGCCCTCACGGCGTCGCGACGCCTCGCGTCTCTCCCGAAACACATGCGCTGTTCGATACCAGCTAAAGCTCGTGTTCCATTCAGTCAGTACGAACGGAACCGACGCACCGATGGCCAATTGTTTTTTCTTCTTCTTTTTTTTCATTCTTACTGATTACTCAATTTTCTACTTTTTATCGTATCGCACTGTTGCCTCCTACCGTTCCGAATATTTGCCTTTCGCGTCCAATCAGCTAGCAGAAGCCTTTGCGAAATACGTTAGGAGGAGTCAGGATCGTCAGGATGTTTGTGTAAGATACGAAGAGAATTTTTGTCTCCTTGACAAAACAGTAAGAATAATGTGTAGTAATATTTGGTATTAAGAATTTAATAGGTTTTGTAACGAGACCTTAATTGCTTCGATGGTAACGAAGCTGTGTCTGGTCGCTCTGGTCGCTCTGGTCGCTCTGGTCTCTTCAGCTTCTTCTGGCATAACTTCTTTCTTTTTTTTCAATCCAGAACATTGTCGAGAATCGTGTAACGACCATCATAACCTTTTTTATATAGATTTACCATCAGCAGGATACCTTTGCTTTTGCGTTGCGAAACGCCGGATACTGGAACGAGATTACGATGTACAAAAATATCAATTCCCAAATGGATCCTGCGGATGTTACTGCAGTTTGTCCAATAACGACGATCCATGCCTTCTCGAGGCTTTCTCGATCCATTTTCTTCTTCCCTGTAAGAGCAGCGATTGTAACGAAACTTCGACAACGACGCTCTGCAATCCTTCGGTTACCGAAGCCGCGAGTGATCGTTGTTCAATCGTTTTCGGCACGAGCTTCGGCAATTTGCCGCAAGATGGCAGCACCGTCTACGGCCTTTCCACAGCTGACGTCTATACTTAGAACGAGATACCCTGCTGAAGCGCTGAAGCCTATATTCGATCAGCTGTTCCCCTTTTAAATTAATACCTCTGTACTTGGCATGCTTAGAAGATTTTTCAAAAGGCAACAAGTTTAAGGATTATTTTATTTTCTTCTTTTCGCTTTTTCCTCAGTCAATAACGTTCTGGATAAACAAGTGAGAAAACTGTGCCGGACGCTTTGCGTGGTCTTGCATTGAAGTTCAATATTCTGACTTACTGAGTAAAAGAACTTTAATGACCAGAATTACGAAATGAAGTAAAATTTTCTTAAATAATCCTGAAAGCAGTGTCATCGGTATTCGATCCAGCCAAGCGACAATCTCGCGATGATAATACTAATCGTAAGTCATTGATATCGATATCGAGAAATATCGTAGCATAGTTGCTTGATAAATATTCTTCTAGGTCACTTACTGAAATCAAATGTCAATTGATCTTATCTATTAGGAAACAATATTCAAATCCACTTACAGGTTAGTCCTTTCGTGAGGTACAAAGATTCGAAGAAGACAAACGAAAGAGTTGCTCCGTTGCGTAAAAAGTAATCGACAATCTGCAACAGTGAAAAGTGTTTTCGAAATCGAATTTTTCAAGTCAATGTGAACAAACAGTAGTATGATTTTTTATTTTTTTTTTATTTTGAGAATGACGTACATCAGTTTGTCACAATCTGTTTTTGCTAAATCTTATTGCAATTGTTCCAACTTTTAACAGTGGTAAAACATCGTCGTACAACATATTTTATCTCGGAGCATAAAAACGTTGAAATAATCAGGAATTTTTTGGATTCTTCGAAGAACAGATTTATCCGCGACTTTCGTAGCGGCGTAATGATGCAAATATTATAAACTCTGAACCTGACAATCAGAATAGCTCGTCCATTATATAAACTGAAAAGGGGGGACGTCGCATATAATAACCTACGAGCGGATATTTCAAGTTATTTCTTATTTCGCGAGGTTGCAGTTCGACCGATTCGGAAATCGCGAGAGAAGAAACCAAGAGAGGAGTGTCAAGGTTAGGTTACGTGGAACTGAAATTTCATTGGCAAATTTGTGGATTTCGATTGATTCTCTCTCTCTCTCTCTCTCTTTTTACTTCGCTGCGTGATGTATTGAGAAAATGTGTGAGAATAAATAAGAAAGAAAAAGAAAAAGAAAAAGAAAAATAGTGGGTAAGTTTCAGGTTACGCCAGCCAGGAGGCACGACCCTCACGCATGGCTTCGGGTTTCAACCGGTAATAGAATTATGTTCCCTTGCTGCCAGAGAAATTGATTTTCCTTAGCACCTTTCTCAGTGCCGATCGCAATGTCTTTCGAACAAGATCATGAAGTAGGGACGTCGTCCTCGTACGTCTTCAGTACAGTACATTGTTGTAGAATTATGAAAATATTAATTTGACGCTTATCAGCAGTCATCGTAAAACAGTATAGCAAGGATAATAGAACTTTTGGTAGGATTTTCTATCGTTGATTGTAAAAGTGACATTTGTATTATTCCGCTTTTAGAGAAATGTTGGACGTGCGCACTCTGGCGGATGCAACGGGAAACGGAGGAGCGGATCTTCTGAGAGTCTCCTTGAAGGTTCAGTCGTTGAGTTTCGACGAATCCGAAAAATTCGTGGAGAAACGAAGGTCGGATTCCTGCGACATTCAAGACACCTGTGAATCGTCGATTTTAAGGATCATAGCCCTTGACGAAATCGCTTGGCACGATACGATTGCCGACTGCTGGTTTGCCATTTACGATTACGTTTACGACTGTACAGGATTTATCAAGGATCATCCTGGAGGGTTGGACGTTATCGTCGAGTACGCCGGCAGGGACGCCACTCTGCCCTTTATCGGCACGGGACACTCCAAATTCGCAAGGCAGACCCTAGAGAAATATCTTATTGGCGAATTGCCATTGAACGAGAGAATTTATCGTATTCCTGGAGGAGTCAAGATAACAGGATTTTGAAGATCATTACACCAGGGAACTGATTGCCAAGGGGCTGCTTTCAAGAGCGTGAGCCATTTTACGTGGCGGTATATATAGATTTTATAAACTTGATCAGTCAATTTATAATGCGTAATAGATAACTAACGTTTTCTATAATATTAATATATTTCGTATGCGTTATTGAACGTACGTTTTTATTCGTTCTGGTATCAGTTTTGCTCCCACGATAATGCCACTTTTTATATTACTCTTCTACGCGTATTTAACCCACTGGGTCAGATCATGCGAATACGGCCGAGGACTCTGCAAATTAGCTTAGGCAGGCTGGGGCTTTTGGGACGGAGCGCAGGATAAGTAGAACTTTAATATAATATAATACAATACGTGCTGCTCGAGACAATAGCCTGGGTTACGTTAACTTGTATTTTCGAACTTTGTCTATTACGTAAACGTCGTAGACGAAAATCATCAGTATATTTATCATGTACTTAATGCTCTTGACATAAACCGTTAATTTATAAGACATTTCATACAGCACGTGACCTATCTTCATTTTTTCCTACTGTATGATATCTAAAATTTATATTCCTAGAATTTTAATTATCAAGTATCGTTAACGTCATCGCATTTATTAATAATAGTAAATGTAATTGTAATTAAACGACATGAGTATCGACGGTAATTTTCGGAATTCTTTCAATTATTAAACATAAAGATTAAGTACAGCATCACTTGGACGATAAATTTCGATGAAATAATAGCGCAGACATTGGAACTTTATGAAAGATACATAGAAACATCAATGATACTTTACTGTTCAAACGTACGATCATTGTCTCCGAGTATTTATTACGGAGCGATATCATTTTTAAGTTTGAGAAATTGTCTGATATATGTATTATCGCCTGAGAAAGTGAATGGTTTGCGGGGTCTTTATATGACGCACCGTGGAATCCGATTAATATCGCTCGCTATGTAAACCGGAAAGAATCCGGTTGTAAACCGGCCGTAATCTCGGTGTTGCGAGACGGAAGGTCCCAGTGGAATGGAACCAGCATTTCCGTGCTAGGATAAATAAGGATGCAAAGATAAAGTCGTACGAGAGGATCCATTCCGTTTGTATCTTGAGGGTTTTTACTGTTCATTGAAATCGGGGCCGGCTGGAAAAATGTCTCTGCTATTGAACAAAGGTACGTGGTAACGTTTGGTATGTTCTTGGTTAGAATCACACGAGTAAAGGCGCGTGGGAGCTAGGTTGCGGTTGCTTTTTTGTTGGTCGCGCTGGTTGTGTCGGCCATGAGGGTCCATTTCCAACGTTCCGCTGGTGCGAAACGTCGAAACGGAGAAACACGAAACGTCGTAATGGCGAGTGCGTCCGTCGTCACGTATTTGATATCGCGATAAATTTGGGCGTTCGTGCTCGCAGTAACCATCGTCCTGGTGTAGCGTGCGCGTCGCGGTAGTTTCTTGGACTCCTGGTGCGTCGTTCGACGTGCTAAATGTGCGTGATTAAGCGCCGCGAGGATTCGGAGCTGCGGGTGCACTGTGTCAGTGATTCACTTCTTGGACATGGGAGTGAACAATACAAATAATAGATGATAATAGGGACCCTTGAGTATACGCCAGCAGCTCGTCAAGGTCCTGTACTTTATGTGGAGCACCGTGGAGAAGGGCTTGATTTTAACAGTGACTAGGACGCTTCGTCTGGACTAGTAATAAATATACACCTAGAGCGTACATATATACACATTCCTGTGGCATCCGTAGAATATGAAATCTGTTCGATTATGAAGGTAACCGTGTGCTTCGATAACGTCAGGGTAGTGGTTCCCTGTGGAGATGGGACCCTTCTTGTTAGGGACTTGATGCACGAGGCTATTTTACGATACAAGAAAGCCACTGGCAAGAGTGACACCACTCTTGTTATTAACAGTTTGTCCTCGCTGACTGGTGGGGGTTTGTTGGATCCTGACGACAGACTATGCGATGTAGCTGACGATAGGGAACAAATTGTTGCTCACTTCGTGGGCAATGACGTTTCCCATGCTGGTGGCGATGGGGCAAGCTCTGTTGGGACTAATAGTCCAGATTTCTTTCATGCCGAGAATAAGGAGCAGCATTACAATGTTGATACACAGAATGCCATTCCTATCAGTCATATCAAGAGAGAGAGCACCAAAAGGCTGTCCATGCATGCATTGTCAAGTAGGGAACCATGCCTCGCCACTTATTCTGCACAGTCTCTTCCAAGGGAATCTAGACGTAAGGAACCTTTGGGACAGGATGCCAAGGCTCAATATGAATTTTCTAATTCCAAGGCTGATTCAAGTGATCAAGGAGACATAAGAGAAATTGTTATTAAGAATGAAGCTGGTCCTTTGGGGCTACACGTTGTGCCGTGCTATGATTTACTGGGTAACGATCAAGGGCTCAGGGTTGAAGGAATCGAGCCTAATGGCAGGATTGCCAAAGATGGTCAGATCGATCTTCATGATAAGATCGTCAAAATAAATGGACATAATTTGCTACATATACCTTTTTCAAAAGTCCAGGAGATATTCAGGACTTGCATGAGCGAGCCATGCTTGCGGATATCAGTACTTAAGCACAAGAAGACACGCAGTGAGCGTTTATCCAAACATTCCTTAAAAAGTATTGCTAATATCAGTAGCGGTGAGAAGGGTGAAGCCGATGAAAATATTAAGAAGCTACAATGTAGTAATTACAATCTATTGCAAACAGCGAATACCAGAAAAATTGGAAGAATGATTGAAATAGAACTGACAAAGGGAACCAATGGATTAGGCTTTAGCGTTACCACTAGAGATAATCCAGCAGGAGGTCACTGTCCAATTTATATTAAAAACATTCTACCGAAAGGCGCTGCTGTGGAGGACGGTCGCTTAAGGCCCGGGGACAGACTGCTTGAAGTGAATAAAATGGAGATGACTGGGAAAAGTCAAGCTGAAGTAGTCTCGTTGCTTAGAAGCATTTCACCAGGTGGTAAAGTCAGGATGGTCGTGTCCCGTCAAGAAGAGGTGCCTTCAAACACATCGGACTCACATGTCACAGTACCATGTAACACACAAGACTCATCGGAGAACTTAAGATATTGGAGTGGTTCGCATCGATCCCCAACAAAAAAGAGTACCGAAGCTCTAGAGAAGATCGACAACCACAGCTATGAAAAAAGCAGCTTTAAACCAGTCAAGTCTTCGGAGGATATAGTATTATCACCAAGAAAGAATCGGATGATTCTAACCTTAGACATACCGGTGCATGACTCTGAGAAGGCTGGTCTGGGGGTCAGTGTAAAAGGTAAAACAAGTACCACCGATGACAACACCAATATGGATTTGGGTATATTTATAAAGAGTGTTCTTCATGGCGGGGCAGCTTCAAGGGATGGACGTCTGAGAACCAACGATCAACTTCTTAATGTCAATGGCGTTTCCTTACTAGGATTGTCCAATTCTGATGCAATGGAAACACTGAGACGTGCTATGCTCAATACAAACAGCTCTGTCACAGGCGTCATAACTCTGACAATAGCCAGAAGAGTCTCATCCTATGACAGCTGCGACAAGAGTTTTCTCGACAATGTGCCTTCCCACTGCAAGCTCGAGTCAGCAAACAGTGTATACATATCAGACTGTACAAAGCAGAGTGAGGGTCGTGTCAAGGAGAAGAACAACCTGAACTCACAAACGGATATTCTGGACAACGGATCTCTGCTCTCTTCAGCAAGTGCATCCCCCTGGAACCCGGTAATAGACAGACTAACGGAACAGTACAATAAGAATAGCCTACGAAATGAAAGTTACTGTCTAGCCACGAACAAGACCTGGCTGGAGCCAGTGAGAAGCATCAAGAAACTAAGTCTAGGTCAGAACGACGACCACCTGGACTCCGTCTTCCTGGAGGAGTCCTCGAGTAACGAAAAGACTCAGAACAGCGACACCAAGAAGAGTTCCGAAGACAAGGACAGCCAGTACTCCGGGGATCCCACCTACGACAGCCAACTATCCCTGGAGGAGTTCAGCCCGTCCGCCAACAAGTTCTCGCGCGACGCCCTGGGTCGACAGAGCATGTCCGAGAAACGTCACGCCGCCCTCGACGCCAAGAACACGGACACCTACAAGAGGAACAAGAAGCTGAGAGAAGGCAGGGAGAACAAGAGTACCGAACAGGCAGCCCAAAGCCAAGAGGTCGAAGATCCTGCGAAGCACGGGAGCAGCAAAGCCGAGAGCAACGACAAGCAAGGAGCCAAGGTGTCTTCCGGAGAGAGTAGCTCCTTCGAGAACACCAGGAAGATCTTCGAGAAGAAGTCCGTGGACCCAGCTCAATCCGAATACGTCTACACGATTCCAGGATGTAACAACAAGTACATATCGCCCAGGAAGCACTGGCTCGTGGACGACGTTCACGGCGACATATCCAGCAGCAATAATTTCCGGGAGGAACGCGATGGCTTCTCGAATACGCGTGGTGACGTCAAACAGGCTTCGCTGAACTCCGCCCTGGACGATCGGTACAAGCGTTCCAGAAAGAAGGGCGGCATCCGCTCCATGCTGAGACTCGGGAAGAACCGGAAGTCCCTGAATTTCGGTGATAATATCGAGGCGCGCCACGACTCGAATAATTATTGTAGCGGAACGATCAATTACATCGCATAATAAAAGAAACCTGGACTTTAGTAGAGTAGGGATGACGTTCGGCATACAAATAAATTCTATGCATACATATTTATATAGATATACGATTAGGTATATGTATATTTATATGTAGGAGCTGTTCCAAAGTGCCTTATATCCGCAAGAGAAGTAATAACGTATAAACAATTCTGTATATATAATTTTGTACTTGTACTTTTTATCCAGTGCCGACTACTTATGTATTTACTCGATAATAAATCTTGCACGAACTGCAATTCACGTGTAGCCGTAATATAATTAACGAACCGAGAAGCCGAAGAGATCGATCGATCGATCGATCGATCGATATTAGATCCGTGAAATCGAATTCTATAATTCCATGTATGAAATTCTTTCGAATATTTCTGCTCGGTCGACTGGAAGTTAAATTGACAGCGTTATCGTTCAGTTCTAAAAATACCGAGACAGGTAATTCCTTATCTCAGTGATATCTCCTAATAAGATAAGAGATAAGAAAGTCATAAGCACTTTATATAAATATACATTTTTGATTTGTTTCAGCAGGGCAGCCACTGTCGCGGCAGATTTTCCAGCAGCAGAAACGATTCCGCAGCAAGATCAATATTCAGAGGCCACGAGCGCCCCATTACGTGAGGGCGAAGGCACTGGAATTTATGACGCCTTTCTTCGTGGATCCTAATGCGAATAAAACGCCAGTCGAGCTGTGCAGTCTGAGTAAAAAGTACGAACGGACGAAGGAAGTCGAAGTAAATCCTTACAAGGAATTCCTTGCACGTGAATGTCTCAATTGGTTCAAGAGTTCCAGGATGGTCGGATTCTTTCACGAGAATTCTATGACCATGAATGAGAAATTCGAATTTGCCGTTCCACTTAAGAAAGAGAATATCTATATTAGATTCTATAGCAGTCAGGTAGTAAAGGCTGCTGTCGCTGGTACAGAATACGAGGCTATTACTCCATTGTATTGTAGTCAAGTTCTTACAGTCTTTAGTCCTGAATGGAACGTAACGAAATTGTACAGGATATCAAGAAAGTTTCCGCAGTTAATTCTGATGGGTGAGTAAGAGAGAGAGAGAATGAACAACTTGATCATTTATAATCTAAACAATCATATTAATCTATTTTTCTTTTCAGCTGGCATACTGGACAAACGTTTACTGAATCGCAATGAATTTTTGGAATATGGAAAAATAAATTTAACATCCGCACGCGTTGGTCTGGTACAAACGTTACAGAACGCTGGTGGAATGAATTTGAATGGACAATTAACCCATCACCAATCGACACTAGTGACGCGCTTAGGACAGATCGGTACCAACGAAAAAGTCATCCAAGAGACCGACAAATAGACTTCAGCTGTGTGATTGTCAAATATATAAATTAATTCTGTCATAGATAGACTCGTATAAAGCTTCAAGTAAATGAAGTCTCGTACACGGATAAGAATCAATGAAGAACCACTGCAAGATTACTCGAAAAGATTATTCGTTTATTTTGAGCAAAAACAGACAAATCGTAAGCGCACTTATTCGTTAGTTTATCGAGTTTACTTCAATTCTTGTAAATAGTATCCGCATTAATGACAGTAATTACAACGGGGATGACACTTGACCCCATTCTCGCCACACTTGCAGCCACCCGAGGTATCTCCCTTGCCCTGAAATACATGATTGATATCGCTTGAGTAAGATCCTTCGAAAGAGCTAAGGACACTTTCACACGTTACATGCAGTCGTGCCTTGAGTCTGGATCACTGAATTGCGAGGCCCAGAATCTTAGACGCTGCCAAGTGCTCCTCTCGTGTATCGTACTTACGCCAGGACCCCAACGTGGACCCCTTGTGACCCAACATATTTCTGTTTTGCACATGGAACATCTGAGCCAGTCGCAGCCCCACTTTTTCATGAGCACCACCGCGCACGTGGGACAAGCCAAGGCCTCGCCCCTGTCAACCATTTCCTCTAGCATAGCCGCAGTCCTTCTGGATTCCTGATCAGTTTCCTTAGAGAGTCTTAACTCTTCTTGATACTCCCGACAATTCTTACCGGTATGTACGACCTGGATAATTTAATGTAATTCGATGAGCATAGCTCGTCGTTGAAAAGAAAACAAAAAAATCTATACAATTTTACCTGACAGGTGAGACAATTATTAACACCACAAACAGGACACAGGAAGTTGTTAACGTTATCGTCGTAAATGCACCATCCAGGACAATCCGGTGTTTTACAGTGAAAGGCATTGTTGCCAGCATTGTTCTCAGCCTGAGTAATCGACTTTGCTAGATGCTGCTGATAAATCTCCGGCGACACCAGCTGCGCACCAGGATTAACTGTATAGTCTCTTGTGCTATTCTCTTTCCGAGGTTGCACATACGAGGATCTCAGTTGGACTTACCGCTTTGATCTCGCGCTCCTGCAACGTGGACTCGCACGTGTAGACCGTGTCTCTGAAAGGACACTTGACTTCGGCCTCTTCGCAATAGAGTATCGTGTTAGCTATGCACGTCCTGGAATGCGTCAAGGTTCGTTTTTAAAGGAATGTAAAAGGATCCTCAGGGACGGTTCTGTTCGTTTATGTATACCTGCAGAACATGTGCAAGCAGTCTCTCAGGATGACGCCCTCGCGTGGTCCGTAGGTCATGAAACATATTGGACATTCGATCGCTTCGGAATTCGGTATCACGTCGCAGTTCTCCAAGGACATCAGCTCCTCGTAACGCTCCAGTTTTATTTCCTCTGGAGTGCATTCCTCCTTCGTATTCAATTATTTATAGAGAGGCTTACGCGTTGACGTGTCAGGTAAACGTTATTTTGAGTTATACGAAAGTACTTGAGTGTCGTTTACTAGAAAAACATACCTGGGGTACTTCCTCAATTTTCTCTGTCTCTACTTCGGGTACAGGTACTTCCGGAGGTTCCTCTTCAGGTTCCTTCGACGCTTCAACGGCCTCCGATGGCTTTTCTACCGCAGCTTTGTCTGCTGGAGTTACTTCCTCGTTCTGCAACTCTAAATGGATGCATAATTATCAAGGGTATCATGCATGACGTTTGTCATGAGAGTTCTCGACTGTACCTGGTGCAACAAGGTACAAGAATATGGGGGACCCATCGGCAGCCTGTAGTTCATCCAACGTGGAGTCGTCATTGTCTGCCAAGTTCTTGCCGATTATCCAACGTTGCACGTTGGCAGGAATTTCGAATTCCGCAAAGACCTTAGCCTTCAGTTGAGCTACTGTCATCGTGACAGGAAGTTGAAGTGGAATTGGACCTTGATGAGCTAACTTGTCTTCGATGTACATATTGACGCTGATGGTATCGACAGTGCCGGAAGTCTTGTCAGTACGTTGTCGCACGACTGAACAATGAATCTTCAACCTGGCCAATTCCTTGGCCAATCCAGCAGCCTGTTGATGATGACCCGAAGCAATCGCTGCTTCTAGTTTCCTGAGCAAACGATTCACAGCCAATGTATTCATGTTTTGTGCCGAATCCCCCGTGGCGACTGCTGGACTGACTTCCGGCATGAAACGAGCTTCCGCGTTTGTTTTGGAAACGTCAGTCTCTACAGCCACAGGTACTTGATCTATCTTTATTCGCAATTCTCGTGAACGCGACATTTGCCAATCTTTCGACTCCTTTGTTCCAGGGGTCTTAAGGTTTCCTTGGCCAGGAGTTCCTGATCTCGTAGGAGGAACCAAAGCGTTCGCATAGAGCGACTCCTCGATCACGTTGGCATAAGTGTTCTCCTTGTGACCAGCCTTGATCTTGTTCGTCTTCGTTGCTTCTATTTGAGCGAAATCGCGCGGACGTATAAGCTGAAATGTATTCTTTACCAATCCTGCGCCTGCTGGACTTCTTCCGGTAGTCGTGTACAGCACGTCCTCTAATTTCCATCCTGATCTGGATGAAGCTTCACCGGGATTTATCTTGCGTACGTTTCCGCTGGTTTGAGCTGCAGACGACACCTTCTGTTTCTCGAATTCACGATCTTGACTAAGTGCAGGCCTGTTCTCGACTTGGATCTTGGACGTAAAGTCAGCTCGACTGGATCTCACTGGGTAGGGTGATCTGCTTCCTGTCACGTTGGTGTCACTTTCTATTAGGGCTTTGCTCGACTCTTTCGATACTGCAGTCGGTTCGTTCGACGTTGATTTCTTAGGCTTTGGTCGTTTTGGCAAAGAGTGTTTCATTTCCTTCAGCATCTCCTTAAGGTCCGTTGTAATTGGATCCTCGATCGTATTCAAGGTCGTTGTTTTTGGTTTTATTAATTTATCTAGACCTTCTGACTCGTTTAATCGTTCAATAGACTTTTTTTCTGAATTTTGGGAGGATTTCATTTTATCCACTTTTTCAGCCTCCACCAAGATTTCTAGAACTTTCGTCACTTGACTGGATGTGCTTGCACCTGGGTCGAATCTCGTTATTTTTTCTTTATCAATTTCCTCCTTCACTGTAGGCAATTTCGGCTGCTCGTTTAACTTGGGTCCCTTTTGACTGAAGATTCTGTCGATATCCTTAATATCCGATAATTCCTTTTGCATCAGCGTTACGTCCTTAGGGATCTGTTTCGATTCCGGATTGTCCTTGGCTCGAGGAGTCAGCTTCTTCGTCTGCTCTGCCGAGACACGAGATCGAGGAGAGGAACTCTTGGTCAGTATTTCTTTCTCTATCTTTTCTTCGTGCTTCGCAGCACGAAGAATTTCTTTCTTAGACGCGACACTTTCTCTCGAGCCAAACGAACTGCTTGCATTACTTTCAACAGGAACTTGAGAAGAGATCAATTTGCTGGAGGAACCCAGATGAATTCCTTGAGGGACCTGTCCCTTGCCAGGAGGAACTTTGTTGCTGTCCGACAGCTTGGAGGCTGTTTCATCACCGGACGTGGACCATTTATTATCAGTCGGTTCTGCTCGCTGTGGAAAGAAATACCGTGATATATCCTTATCCACGCGAACGTTCTGTCGGATTCCATTGCGACTAGAAACTTTGAGATTGCCCGTTTTATCGGGTCCATGTTCAAAAGGATTATTTCTGGTGATGTCAAATTTTGGAGTCGGCTGTCCTCTGCTCCCAGCACCGCTCTTGGCAAAGAAGCTGGTATTCACTGTCACCTTAGTAATATTTCCAATAGCGTTGAATTTCGAAATCAGAGCACGTGTTCCTCTTCTCGGTGAACTCTCAATGGCGGAAGTAACGATATCCTGAACGACTTCCTCGCTGACAGCTCTGTCAGTGTCCATGTACCTCGACGAGTTGAGTAACATGGAAGCCCTGCCCTTAGCCTGTTCCTCCTGAACAATTGCGGCGGCCTCCTTGTCCAATTCGCTTATGTTGGTCAGGATGGAAAGACCGGATTTCCGTTTGCTCTCGCGCTTCTTCTCCTCCTGCCTTTCGCTCCGGTGAAAGAAACTCAGTCTCGACAGAGTCGCGTCAAACGAGGTCCTGCTGACGTGACCGTGAGCCAGAGTTTCCTCGGAGACGTTGCCCTGGCTAAGATCCTCCCTGTCGGAGGTCCCCAAGTTCCTGAAGAGTTCAGCTCTCTTCGACGTCCCCGAGTCACGGGAATTTTCAAACACACTGCGTTTGTACCAAGGTCTGGGCATAGCGTTGCCGACAGTGCTCGTACCCGAGGAAGTCTGACTCCTGGTGCAAGCAGCTTTCGTTCCTGAAGACTCTATTGGTTTCTCAGCACCAGTTACCCTGTCCTTCTTAGACAGCAATAGACCACCTTGCAGAACTAAGGTATCGTTACTAATAATTTGATTATCCTTATCAATATCCACGACGATATCCATACCTGTCGTCGTACCTTTCACCAGGTCCGCGGATAACCTCGTAGAAGATGTTCGCTCGGGTGGCCTGGGTGCTGGTCGTTTTCGTCTGCTGCTACTCCTGCTGGATTCACACTGTCTCTCGTTGACATGAAGACTCCTGGACTTGTCACCAGGCGGATTGGGCGCTCTTCGCTTTCCCTTGACGTGAGCTCTCTTACGTCTGCTGGAGCTACCCGGACGATGATGACTCTCCACGCTGCTAGCAGACCCGTACAACTTCCTGGATCCTTCCAAGTTCCCACAGGAGTTAAAGCTAGACGGCTGCAGGGAGTACCTGGCTGTGATATTCTTCCTACGCGATAGCACACTGGGTAACGTGTAACTAGAATCAGCTATTTCCTCCACGTCTTTCTCGATAACCTTGGAAGCACCGGCACCGAAAGGACCAACTTCGGGTGCTTGTCTCAGGGCGTCCAATGAGAATCCACTGTAATCCTTTAACGTGTCGGTATGAAAGGCAAAACTGTGCACAGTCGTGGTGCTGCACAAAGTATCGACACTCTCAGTACTGGAGACGACGTTCCGCACGTCCTGAGGGACACTCAACCTCTGATCCTCTTCCTCCTCGTCGGCATCCTCATCGGACTCCTTGTGTGACTTTCTCTTCTTCTTATCACTCTTGTCAATGGTTCTGTCACGACTGCCTTTCTTGAACCATTTAAAAAGCGAAAATCTTGCACCCCGCCGTCCAAGCGACGTCGATTCCTCCGAGCAAACCGCAACTTCTCTGCCTATTTCTGCTTCCACGACTGCGGGAAATTCCTGGCGTTGCTTGCTGGCAACCCGAGTCGTACGTACGCCATTGAGAGATGTGTTGGTTACGCTGGAGGCTGTGTGTACCATTCTTATTCATCCCCACTGTGTGTACGCTCCTTATACTTTATACACTGTGCATTGCTCTTTATTTAGATTTACTTTAAAAACCCTTGGACCTCATCCTGATCTTGTGGTTGTCTATGAATTCACCAGCTGCCACGACGTTTCGTGCAGCACTGCTCCACGTCCACGGCGGTTAATTACAGAACGGACAGGAGAGGCAGCAGCGAGACACACGGGAAGATACGGGAAGGATAGTAGGGAGACACGTGGACTATCAATTCCCAAGACCAGACTCCGGATCCATTCGTGATCAGGATCGCGATCGTCTTTGATACTTCTTACGATGCATAGGAACCTTAACGAACCTCACTGCAAATAAACTAATGATCTCGAGGCCGACGCTACTCATGCTGCTGAACTCTCGACAAAGATACGCTAGGTTACTATTAATAGCCGACGCTCCTACTGCTGCTGGGTTATTTTCAAGTCCACTTGGTACTCTGTCCGAAATCAAAATACAGACAATACTACTGTAATCCCAAGTACTGTTCCTTTTTAGTTACAGTACTGTGTGCTATTGTCATCGTTGGAGATATTATTGAATTATTTTATATCTTATTGGAACCTGATGACATGGATAATCGTCGCGTCTGACAATGAGTACAGTTGCGACTTGGCCAAGTCTAAAGAGCAGGCTGAGCCGGTGCACAGCAGTTACAAATCTCGATACTATTTTCAAATAGTATTTGTTTCAACGTGTCTGGATAAGGTTGAAAGGTAAGTGGACTGGTGAACTTTTTTTAATGCACTTGTTGAAATTGATGACCGACTATGTGGTGCATCCATATAATCGTATAATGTGCAACAGATTGAAACGGGTCACGTTAGAATGAGATCATGGAAATGTACTAGTGCCATCTACTGTGAATGATAATTTCATGCTCCAGCTTCTATTCTTGTATCGTGGAGAATGAGATACTCGTTCCGTTCAGCATAGTTACGGTAGAAGACTCCAATGTTTATTAGTTATGCGTTTTTGCTTAGTCTATTAACCATAATGTGTAAACTGTTATGGACAAAAATGTGACTTCGCTGTCATTTTACAAAAGCAGTACATTTTATTCATTGTAGGTCTTCTTTTTTCTTAATACCACTATGGCTTTTACTTAATTTACTGAGAGTAGTAACGAGTATTCATCGTTTATTGAAAGTATACGATGATCAACATATATACATATAATTGAGAATAAATATCCTAAAGCCTATCAGTCTCGTAGTGCAGTTATATTTAATTCTTAAATCTCCTTTCAAAAGTATCGTTTGAAAGCTATGATGGCTCCACGCGCCTTACTTGCGCTTCCATTCCAAGATGGCCGACGCGATCCGATTCCCATCGTTCCGACAGTCCAGCGGTGCAGTTCCATATTCCTCTAAAATATAAGTGTCAGTGAATAAACATTTTCCGTAGCGTTAACACAATCTACGTGCAGTCCTCAATTATTTCTCGTGCTTAAACAAGAAGCCGAATGATTAGTGTCTTATAAAAATTCGTAAAATTTCAAAGAACTCGCTTGAGAAAATCCCTGTTTAAATTTAGCGGGAATGAGTCACTTCCTGTAACTGTTTTGTGTCTCTGCGTGACGGGTCGAGCGACCGAGAAGAGGCTAGTCAGCAACACGCCCGGCGACAACGGAGAGCGAGACGCGTGCACATACGTGCCAGAGACACAACGTACGGGACAATGGTGAGTTTCATTTTTGACGTTTCTCAAGAGTAATTAATCCATTGGGACTAATGAGGGCTCTAACTGCAATGGCGCGTGTTCGCAGGCATCTTACTCGGAGGATCAGCTGGCCGGTAAGTGAACGGGCAACGAAGGAGCCAGAGTCTCGGGATCAAAGAGGGGCAGGATTTTTTTTCTTGACGTTTAATTCAGGTCAAGAGTATTCTTGCCTTTTTAG
This sequence comes from Calameuta idolon, assembly GCA_030142285.1. Taxonomy (NCBI): domain Eukaryota; kingdom Metazoa; phylum Arthropoda; class Insecta; order Hymenoptera; family Cephidae; genus Calameuta; species Calameuta idolon. Next base: position 95,196 of record JARQSV010000140.1, read on the forward strand.
ACACACCCTGGCCTCCCTGGTTTGTATCAGGGATTACCTTTTATGGGCCGACATTTGAAAGTGAGCGTCTCCTCGCAGACGTATCTTGAGCATTTTTATACTTTAACCATTTTAATCCCGCCTTCGCGTTCGGACAGTTTGACCATCCTCGTACAGAATTACCTTTGGATCGGTAACGGTTGAGAAAATAGCCAAGTACATCCTGTCGTTCGTTTTATTTACGTGAAATTGCCGCAAGTATACGTATTCATAGGCCCTTTGACTAATAGTCGACACTGCTGTGTGTTTAAATAAAAGAAAAGTAGTTTTGTTCCGCTTGAAAATCAGTGTTGGAGGCGCAGTTGGTGTAGTTAGCGTGATTTTCAACGTATTCGTCATTCATAATAATAACAACAATGTACGGATATAGTTATCAGGAGTTGACTAACAGAATGATGTCATCGGTGGAAGGTAAATTATCATAAGATATATCTAAATGTTTTCTGCAGAGTCTTTCGAAAATATAGTTCACCTAATGGCTTTGTTATTTCAGTTAGTATTTGAGGTTAATTAAACGTTAGGCTCTTATGCCAACAGGATACAAAGGAAGGCGTCAGCGTTTCTATTTGTTATAGAGCCAGGCTGTTTCATACTATTTGTTAAAAGCCACCGTGAAATTCCAAAGTTGTGCTTTGCCAAGCAAAATGGCTACCATCTGTCGGAATTCAGTGCGTCATGAATTTTATGCTCGTTCCATGCTCCCCAGCAAAGTTTATTTCCACATCGTGTGGTTCGCGTGCACGTGCGGATGCCTTGAAAATATTCGATGCATCTTGAATCACGATGTTTGACTTACTAATATGTTTTTTGAAAAAACTATAGAATTCCAGGAGGCATTTCAGCTGTTTGACAGTCGCGGGGACGGGAAGATCCACGTTGCCCAAATCGGCGACGCTCTGCGGGCCCTGGGTCAAAATCCAACCGAATCGGACGTCAAGAAATTCACCCACCAGCACAAGCCGGACGAGCGAATAAGCTTTGAGGTATTCTTGCCGATTTATCAGGCTATCAGCAAGTCCCGCACTTCGGACACTGCCGATGACTTCATCGAGGGCTTGCGCCACTTTGACAAGGACGGCAACGGCTTCATCTCTTCTGCCGAGCTAAGACATCTCTTAACGACACTAGGTGGGTGACATTACCAAACCGTTAAATGACCTCTAGGAGAAATTGGAGGCATTAATTACTTTTCTTTTTTCTATTTCAAGGAGAGAAGCTTAGCGACGAGGAGGTCGAGACCCTGCTGGCTGGTCACGAGGATTCACAGGGCAATATCAATTATGAGGATTTTGTCCGTCAAGTTATGTGCGGCTGAATTATTTACTTAGAGTCTTTCAAGGAATCCTTTATTCCCTTTTATTAATTGGGTATTAACCTGCAGATGTATTTAAGCGTTTTTCTTTTTTTTTTCCGAATTTACGTACAACGTACCTTTCGCGCACCAATTAGCATAATGGGTAGCGTGTGGTAATTTATTCTGAGAGGAAGAGTGTACTTTTTTATATTAACGAAAGTATCGATTAGTTAATAATTAGTTGGTAAACGATATAGCTAGTAAAGTGTTGTGCCTTGACCTAATCGAAGATCGCAAAGCATTTAGTAAAATCGGTAACTGCAGTGCACGATCGTGACGTATCAACGATCTTGCCGTCATAATTGTTCTGCAAACATTCCAAAATTTCTAAGAGCCAGTTTTCCATCGACTTTCTAGATTCGATCTATGTCTCTCCTGTAGCACCCTCGCCATGTACTTCTTTCTGTAGCAAGGAATACAATCGGTGTGATGAGAAGTTCACGCAGCATTCATTGACCTTATCAGAAAGCTTTTTTTCCCACGCAGTTCGATAACGGAAATACGTCTTGTAATATAAATCAATAAAAACCATCGATTACTGTTGAACTACTTTACTACGTGTTAAAACCGCCTTTGTGGCTTTTTTTCGGCAAAGTCGAGCTCCTCGTATGCGATGGGCAACTCGTGGAATATCAAGAAACGTAGACTAAATATCATACGCCAGTAGTATACTAGGAGAAATGAATATCTGAAAAATGTAATAGGAGCTGTAACAGTAACCAGTCGACTAAGCATTGAATGAAGTTTGTCGAAATTCTTAAACGAGGTCAAGGTTAGTTGACTGGCATTTACATAAATTCTATCACATTGAAAAGCTGAGAAATATACTAGTAATAAGGGTAAGTATCCGAGTGTTATCTTAGATACTTGTGGGCAGAGTTTTAACGCTAATCTAGACGACCCATATAATTGTGGATGATAAGCGAAATAGCATGGACGGAATCAGGCGGAATGACAACTCGTTCGTTCACGCAGTCGTGGGTGAAGCTGTCGGCGAAGAGGAGCGCATGCGCACCAAGAAGTCTTGTCGCTGATTCGTCGGTTACGGCAGTGACGTCACGCCAGGAGAAGGACAAGGCGAGTGAAGAATATGGTGCAATCGGCGTCGAGTACGGATGTTCCATCAGTAATCTTTCGTTAGCCGTGCCTGACGGATCTCTTTCACCGCGCACTAACCTCACGCACCCTCCTGAGTATTTCGCTACGTGCGAACATTCTCGAAAGAGCATTGTATCTACGGCCGCCAAGATTTTACGAAGGAAGAAGTATGAATATTAGTTCCAATCCGTTGTTAAGTAATTGGGAAATTAGTAAAAAGGGCGAGATCATGCCGAGTTTAATTTCAAGTAATTGGTAAGTAGCGTGTCACTACGCCATTTTTACTACCTTTACCTCGCGTCCGCCATCTTACATTTTATCTCACCATCACTTCTCTGTGCCTGTTAATTACCAATTTATTTATGTTTGTCCATTGTCCGAATTCGCAATCACGTGCAAGATTGCTCATTTGTTTAAAGATCGTCGTTATGCAAGCACCAAACTCTGACAATCGTAGAAAAACATTGTCTTAATGGAGAGAACGAGTAAGTGAGAATTTGGTAGATTTTCGAACAAACAGATACTCGATCAAACGTTAACGGTTTATCAATTTTGTTCTTTGTGGAACAGTGCCCTTTGCAATTTTCCAGTAATTGAAGAAACATTGTGATTTCTGATTCGTTCTCATACTGAACCAGAAAACTCGAAACGTGGCGAAGGTGTTGGCTGGTTCAAGTCGTCGAGTAAAGGCAGGTTTTAAGGGACTTTCTTTTTCTTCGTAAAGTGGCCTGCGTGACTCCCGTCACGCATTCAAGCAAGAGATAACCACAGCCCTGAATTTTCCTTTCTTTGTCGGTTACGCTAGAAGTCTGACAAGTCCCTCTTTCTTTCCTATATATGTATATAAACCTCACTCGTTTAAGGTCATCTTACTGTACATTCGACTCAACTTCAGGCCTTCTTTTATTTATTTAGACCTTATAAATTAAAGTGTATACCTGTATCTCGGAACAACTGCATCTTGTTTTGAAATAGTACAGGAACTCCGTGTCGCAGACAGATCGATTATTTTCTGCGACGGCAACTCCTTATCGCAACGTCCCTGGAAAAGGGAAATTCGATTCTTCGGTCCGTCCTTTTGCATACTTTGTCACATGATGCAATCCTGCTTTAATAA
>JARQSV010000140.1:107502-148045 GCA_030142285.1 Calameuta idolon
GCAACTGGCTGATGCATTTCTATCTGATGAGACTTTAATGCACTCTTTTGATTGAACCATAAACAGCATTTAGGACATTTATTACCCCTTCCCTCCTCCCTCCTTACTAGATGTCTTTGCATGTGCAACAAAAAGGCGTGGACACTGGACAGACACTCGGCACCTTCCACGATGAACTGCATCACCTGTTAATATTAAATTGATTATTTTAATGTTTGCAGAATGCTATTATCGTCTCTATAATATTTCAATAACCTTAAGACAATAAGGACACTGTAGACCTTCGCCCTTATCGTGCACTTGATAATAATGATCTATCACGTCTTTGTGACTGGATGTACGATAGCCACAGCTTTCACAACGATACGGCATTTCCAAAGAGTGATGAGTATTCGAAAGATGATTAACCAGGAGATTGCTATTGCCTAAATAATTTAAATAATACAATTAATCGTATAATGCTGCAAGTTTGAATAGTCGAACACTCGTTAACCCTGGTCTTGTAATCTTTAAAACATCTTTAACTGGCTTTACCGAATTTTTGTTCGCAAATGGCGCAAACCACCATGTCACCGTTCGTCTGGCCGAAATTGCTGTGCGTTTCTGATACATGCGTGTCCACCTGATGCTTTGTTGAAAAGGCTGCACAACAGTAACGACACACGGATGATTCCGTACGGTGAGGAACTTGTGGTGGCACGTGGGAAACTATGTGCTGTATTACGTCTGTGTTTGATTGTAATATCGTCGTGCAGAGAAAACACTGTAAGAATAATAAAAAAAGCACCATAGTATATTCATAGCATTATATCGTAAATGGTCTGGAGATCTCAATTAGGAACCGACCTTGAAGGATACGGTAGTCTTCTTCTCATTCGATAGAAGATTTTTATCGCCCTCCATTGTGGCATAGTGAAATTCTTGCGGCTGCATAATATCATTTTTATTCTCCCTTTCTCTGTCCTTAACTCCTTTTGAATCGGAAGCTGTACGCTTGGCTTCTGGTTCAGGACTAGCCGATGCTGCTGTGATGATTCTCTTTCTGCCTCTTTTTGGTCCTGGCTTATTCTGCGAAACCTCCAGGCTCCGGATACCTTGAGGCAGGGTGTCTTTGTTTGTTGAAGTCGAATCTTTTGGTATCGATACCATAGGTGTCAGTGGCAAAGGGTTTATCGTTGAGTATGACCAATCATGAAATGGATTTGCAGCTATTTTTGAGAGCCGGTCCAGCAAACAGTCACCTTAAGTGTAATATCAAAAATGTAGTCTACGTAATGGTTAAAATGAATTATTAATAATCTTTGTTAAACTCACCGATATCCATTCTGGTCTGCTCAGCAATATGTCGAATGATATTATCGAATGCACGTGCAGCTGTTGGTCCAAACATTTCTCTCCAAACTAACTCGTCTAAGAATTGTTGAATCATTTGTCTACTCAGTAAACTCAAAGTGTTTTGAAACATTCTCGGTACGATTTTTCTTAAATATTCCATTATGTGATAATTGCTCATCATATTTCTGGGATTCTGGTCGGAAAACGCTGATTGCGTTACATGATTAAAGCCCATCTCTTGCAGAGTGCCTTTGTCCACTGTGAAGTCTGTCAGAATCTTGGACTCCTTATGTACCCAATCCTTGAGAGGATGTAATATATTATTAAAACGTCTCTTGAATGATCTATCTCCGTCGTGCACAGGATCGCAAGCACGAAGTCTTAATTCAAGCCTCTCTGGATCAAGAATACCCAGAACTTCGACTTTTACCTATAACACAATAAAGTATATGCAAAAATAATATTCAAAGTTCACTGAGTCACATGTAGCATTACCTGTCGTAAGTTCCCATCTTGTGACGTAGTACCCAAACTTATCACACCGACTTGTATCATGGAATTCTTCCCACCCATCATTCGACTCTTATCCCACACAGCAGCAGTGCAGATGCTGCGCAGATTGGTATAAAAATTTTTCACAAATATGTTAGACACTTTCACCCACGAGACCACATTTTGCACGTTGGTTTGACATGCCCAGTGATAAATTAGTTTTAAGAGCACTGTAGGGATATGTGGTGCGCCTTGAAAAATAGATCCAGAAAACACAGAGACAAATCGATCTGGACAGCAGCTCGATATCCAAACGTATCCACCGGAATATGGAAATGTACCCGAGTCGCTATACATGCCCAGCTTTAATTTCGTTTTTTGATAATTCGTACTGTGCTGGCTACAGTACTGTTCAGAACGAACCAAGCCTTGTTGTATTAACCATTCAGCGAACTTTGTAGCAGAAAACATTAGGACGCTCTTTACTTTCATGTCTGTGAATGAACACACGGTTATTAATGGTTCCATTGTGGATGGTATTCGATAAATTGATTTGCATCTGTAAATCCGTTACCTAATTCAGTTCTTTCTTTTTGTGCGATTTGAGGTGCAATATCCTTGGAACGAAGATTTGGTCGTGCTACGACAACTAATGATGGAAATGTGCGACCGCCATTCATTTTATTGAACGTTACTTCTCTGCCGTCCGGCTGATTCTTTTTCGATTCCTCAATCTGTTCGCTGGCTTCAATTATCGATGGGATAATTAATTCAGAACAGAATCTGTTGAGTGTGCATAGTTGCTTTAATTACCTGCATTTTTATTTCCAACAGCTATGCCACCGATGCTGGTATGTTCGGTGGGTCTTGTAACTGACTGTTGATTTGCCTGTTGCTGCTGCTGCTGTTGCTGCTTGTTTACTGTCTTTATTCTTAGATTCATCACGCCTTGAGGACTTGTAGTGGCTGTAACATTACGAAAATGAAGATTATTTTGTTAGTTTTGTAATTTGATGTACTCAGGTTTGACTACTGTTTCACTTACTGGGCGTCACGACATGTGTTGCAGGGGATGGTTTCGGTCGAGTTCTTGTAGTTGGTGTAGGCTACATGGAAAAAATTGAAATAAGAGATTGGTTTGTAAATCTTTAATAAAAAAAATCATGACTTTACTTACATCGTCTATAATATCCGGTTGTTGTACTTGGAGGACCTTTGTTCGACGACCGGATCTGGTGTATTTATACTGAAATTGAATATAAACTTAGTTGTCGACTAGATATATTTGCAGCATCAAATATCATAAGGCTACTCTTACGTTTTCAGGTTGAGGATGCGTTACAGCAGACGTAACAGGTGTGGATGTTGAAGATTGTGCTACGATATATAGATAGTTCAAGATTAAATTATAAAATATTAATAACTATTCCAAATCATTAGATATAATTAATACCTTGTTGCTGTGCGACAGATCCCAATATACCTCCCATTCGGGGACTCACAACCAATTGGATGTTTCCTTGATTTGTATTTGCAAGGTTCAACATGTTCAATTGTATCGGTTGAGTTTTTCCATGACTCTGAAAAATATCTTTATTTTTTCCATACTCTACTTTTGCATAACTTGGTACGTGTAATTTAGATAAATAATTGAATACTTACTACATTTAACAAAGACTGCTGATTAGATTTAACGGCTGTTGGAGTGCTGTTGCCAGACCTATTTAATTTACTATATCGTAAAGTGCAATATGTGCAATGAAAATATTATATCGTTAATATAATTTCTAATACTTACAATGTATACTGATAGCCATTGACTGCACCTGATTGACACACAAGTTTACCACCATGATCTTTCACCAACTCCTCGAGAGCAGCAGCAACCTGACACGAATGTTATAGTCAAAGAACAGTCCTGCGGAAAGTTCATATAATGCTTACCCTGTCATGATCCGACTTCATTTTCACTCTTGTCATTGTTTGCACTTCACTTAAAGGTTCTTCCATACATTCCAGATTTAATGTCATACTCAATGGTCGGACATTTGTCACTGAACGAGCAATTAATCGTGCCTTTGGCATATTGACAGTTCCTGTTGACAGCCAAACGGAACCAAGAGTTGTCATTACCGTTTCATAAACATACCAAAGTAATGTAAGAATTGAAAGAAAAACAATCGGACATCATCTGTTAACTGAAAATGCGGGAAAAAATTAAAAATGAGGATTTCTTTTAAATTTTCAAATAATGTTTACAAATCCCCACTACAGCTCCGCGCAACTACTGTTCGTTCCAAAAATAAGCGCCATACGTTTTAGCGTCTACAAGATTGTAAATGGCATTAATAAATCTTCTAAAACTGGAGATAGTAACAGCACACATGGCTCTTCAGAAGTCACCTACCTTGTACAACAATTCTACTGCAAATTGTAATTCTTCAAAACGATACAGGAACAAAATTGGTCTTTGAAAAATGATTATTTAGTGAGAGGGAAGAGCAACAAATCCCCCAAATCTGTACCGTTCACCATAACCAGATAAGATGGCGGCACCGGCAACTCGCCATTTCGTTTATCTTATGCTCAGTTTATGCTACTTTCCATTCTCGATGCATTTCAACCGACCATTGAGCATCCAGAACATGCAGTGCATAAATAAACCTGCATTGATGTCACGTATTCTACGTCCCACGATTGGCTAAACGATGTGCACCATAAGAAAATTATGAATGGCAAAGATATTATAATCACTTCCTATTCGAATAACTATAATATCTCAAACAGTTTTTCGCTTAATTTGACGGAGGATGATAGGTAATTTTAAATGAGATAATGGCTTCCGTCAAAATTCATACTTTTAGACTTTTTTAAACAATGTTTTAGGAATTAAACATCTCAGTTGCCAATACGCTTATATTACGTATAAAACAATGCGCTATGATCTTTTTTTTGCGCAACTGTTCTGCCATCTATCAGCATGTTGCAGAATTTATTCATTGGAACGTTCGTCGCGCCGTTACGGGATTTTATGAAACTATTTTATGGAGTAATATTATTTCCGTTTATCCGTAATCGAATGTATAATATAAAAATTTTCCTTTATTATGCGCAGTATCGGTACAAAATACTTAGGAGTTATCATACGTTAATTAAAAATGTCATGCTCGGATCATATGTTAAAAGCATATTATAATTATAATTTGCTTTTAGATGTAAGCTCGTACACATACTTTTCTTTTCTTATACATTTCGGATCGTGCCAAGGCTTACACGTTTGGTTAAAATTTACCGTGTTTCATTGACACGCACCGAAATTCTACCCATCGAAAAACTCCTCCGCAAAGCTATGGCAAATACCATTGGAATACCTGCGTTAGCAACCAGTTTCTTATTGTCTAAATACTGTAGATTTGGACTTTTGACAATTCACAAGAAATCGATAGAGTTTAGGTGAAAGTGTATTCAAAATAATTATTCGATATTGACTGTCTCAAAATAATCATCCGGATCAAAAACTTTGGATCCGTTGGACGAAAGAAGTGGAACTTCGATAAACTTGACAGCGGAAGTAGTAGAATTTGATTTTTCAAAATTAATATCCGCCGCTGTTATTATCTTCGAAATCGTTGCTTCGTTCCGAGGTGGAAATACTCTTTCGATTTTTCCATTGCTTCCCAAAGTTCTTGTAGCAACATCCGGATACTTGGCAGTGACTTTTCGAAAGAAACTGATATCTCCTTCCGGTTTGCTACTTGATACAGTTGGAGATTCTGCGGTATCTTTATTTGATGTGTCCAATTTTAATCTTAGTGACTTCAGTTGATTTCTTGATTGATTAGACTCGTTATTGGATCGTTTCTCCAATTTGGAGTCATTCAACTTCCGGTCTCTGCGATCATCCGCCAGGGCTAGTGAGTCTGTTGTATTCGGTGGTGCTTCTCTGTGCAGATATGCTACAGGCCAATGTCTACCAAAGAAGCCTGGTTTTGGTATTTCACCAAAATGACTGCCTTGATCGAAACGATCGACACTGGACGATCCATGTGGCCTTGAACTTGATGAATATGGAAAGTATTGCTCACTGCATGGCCGCCATTGATCCTCTTTCGGTCCCACGTAACACCTGGATGAAAAAGAAATAAATGTTATTGCCTCGAATTCAGTTTGAGTGGGGATTGTCGTGCATAAATTGTATTACCATGGATAACTGTAACCGTGAGAGAAACCGCAATGATGAGTTGGTTCGCAGCAATAGTCCCAGGAACCATATTCTGCACCTTCCGGTTCGCAGGACCAGAAACCAGCTACTTTGTTCCTTTCGCACTTGGTACCACGTTTACAAGGATGACCATTGACCGTGTAATGAGTGAAGGTTGCTAAATCACCAGCTATGTTCAAAAGTTATATTGATATTAACTAGGAGTAAGAAGTAGAAGAAGAAGAAGAAGAAGAAGAAGTGCCTCACGGTATGAGAAGTCGAATCGATCACCTCCATAGCTATTTCCTGGTCTGAAGTCACTTCCTCCAGATCCATATCCAGCACCAAAGCGATGACCTCCGTGATGATCGTGGCTTCCGTATCCGCCAACACCACCAAAATTACCACTACCACCTCCATAACCAGGGAATCCTTCACCTCCACCATGAGCACCACTTCCTACACCGTACCCAGGTCCTATTGGATCAGGTCTATCAGGATCCAATGGTCTTGTTCCTGGATAACTACTACCACCACTACCGGGCCTAATTTCATGACTACCGTACGGTCCCTCTCCTGGTTTCAAATCATGATCAAAAGAAGGTCCAGGGTGTCCATAAGAGTTACCGCCGTGTCCAGGTTTTCTACCGTAATCAGTTCCTCCTGGTCCATGATCAGAAGTCGGACCAAGATCAGTGAAATATGGGGGACGCGAGGGTCGTCTTCCAGAATGAAAATCAAATTTGTCCTGATCACTGTAACCTGGACTTTCAAAACCATGACTGTGATAATCAGGGCGACTAGGCACATCAGGATATCCTAGTGGAATACATTCTGGTTCTAGTTCTTTCCAAGCATACAGAACATAATCGTCATCATGAATGTAATCAAGACCAGGTCTTAGATCCCTTCTGGGAACGTCACTTAGGAAACAGTTATCATTTCTTCTATCATTTTCAATGCTGCATCCAGAATAATAAATTAAAATATTAATATACTATATTAATATCCTAGGTTCAATAAATATTTTGAAAAAACATTTTATACTGACTTATAACTGAAGGACATACAAGGAACAGTATCTTTTTCTCTCATGCTGGAACATCTTTGACGGCATTCAGATTCATCATTCACGCGAATCGATAAGAGGATGGCGTAAGGGGTGAGTTTACAAGGTCTATGATAAGTGGAGTAGCAAACTGAAAAAAAAAAATAGAATTTAAAAAAGAATCTATTGAAATAATATACGATAATGCAAGTGCACTCACAGTCATCTCTGTGAGTTGGTTTTTTATCTATGCCGCCGTATTTCTTTCTTAGTGGCGGAAATGGATAGGGTTCGCACCCTCGTCCGAAACTACCCCGCTCGTATAATTCCGCCCCTTCCATGTCAGGCAACGAGAAAGGATCCATTTCCTGAGATGGCCAATCACTTAGGAAACAATTCGGCGAACCACCAATTGGTAAATGTCCATACCTAGATGATATATTGAAAGGTATTAATGAGCTCGATAATCATTTTCATTTATTCTTCTCCCTTTATTTTACTCACCTGTAAACGAAACTTCTACAAGTAAATCCTCGAGTATCCGCACACTCCACTTCGCATTCGCCAAGGCTGTCCACTGACATCGACTTTTTTATTACTTCAGGTAACATTCCAAAACCACTTCTGACACGCCAAAAGCACTCTGTAAATTTTGGTTCTTCATTTTTAAAAGAATTTTATCTAGACAATTGTAACGCTGTACCTTCGAGGGGTCTTCGACTTGGTGGTTTGCCAGAACTACAGGATTTTGAGTTACCGACTATTGTGTAAATGTCATAATCACGATCAGGTTCCAGATCAGTGTAAAAATTAAAATCTTCATATGAAATTTCACTCAGAAGGCAATTGTCTGTAGGAGCAGTAGAAGCCAAGTTGTACCTGTACAATTGGAAACAAATATTAATAGACGCAATGAATGAGATTTACAATGTAATGTAATATGTCAATTGAATTATTTTTGACAGATACTTCATATTGAAACTACCTGTAGGAGAATGTCATGCAGAGAAAATCCTTTTCGACGGTGCAAAGACTTTCGCACTGATCTAAATTAGGCGTGAGATAACTTTTCCTTACGAGTCCTCTGCGAACTTTGACACCGGCTCCAGACCTGACTGAACACTCAGGTCTCTTGCCGGATCCACCATAAAGAACATCTTTATCCGAGGGTATGTAATTATCCCCATAACCAAAGGCACCACCATAATTGTAAAATTCACCATAAAAATTATCGTTCTCAAACGGTCGTGGTCGTTTATGTGGTTTATGATAATTAGGATCTTTTGGTAAATCAAATTTGCCGACAGAATTAGTATCATATCCATAGGAGCCACCATAGGTACCACCATAAGATCCCCAATCTTTGTTCCAGTCTTTGCGACGATCAGGCAAGTAAGGACCAATTTCATTAGATCCTATTAAAATTAATAAAATTACAATTAATCAATGTCCTATGATATAATCAAAATTGTCAATAAAAATTAATTATACCTATATCGTGAAAGAGTCTATAACCAAAGTCAGGTCGTCGTTCTGGAAATTTTGGAAGATGCGGTCGAGCAGGTCTAAAGTCTCCATGAAACGTATTATCCTCGATAGGACCAATATACACAGAGCCAACAGGCCTCGAAGGATAAGGTCTCCCAACTGAAAAATGATCCCTATCCGGTTCACCAGGTCTCCGTCCAGGTGGCAAAGGAATATCAAAAGGTCTCCGTTCAGGTAAATAAGGCTTCCTATGATAAAGATCATCCGGACGGTCACGATCAGGTCCATAGCTAGACACAGGTCTTCGATCCCGATCTATAGATCCCTTATCTGGTCCAGGACGTCTCACAGGCGGGTAAGGCCTGGGTTCGTGTCTAGGTGGTTCCTGAGGTCTTCTACCAGGTCCATAACCCCCTTGATCATTGGGTCTGTATCCACTACCAGGTCTAGGCGTCAGATTGGTCCATCCTGAAGGTCGATGGTAAACGTCCCCAAAAGAATCCTGGTCGCATCTTGAATCCTTTTCATAATAATCGTAATGAGGGTCAGAAATAAAGTCTCGATGCATATCCATCCTGGAATAAGGCACTGATGTCAATTCGCACATTCCTCTTGGTCCAGGTCCCATCCTCCTATTGAAAAAGAAAAGTCAATCAAATATCCCTTCTCTTTTTTCTTTTAATAATCAATTGATTTCGTCATCAGCATTGTTAGTCTGTGCTTGCACAGAAATTGACCAAGAACTGTGTCACTGTGTATTTTGCTGTGAAATGAAATTAGCCATGATGCAATTCTACGGTGGATAGGTAACGCATCTGGTCACGCATGTGCCTTTAGGTACGTTAGGGTAGGTCGCGCACAGTGATAGCTAACCTAGTTAAAAATATATATAAAAAAAAAGTCAAGCGACGCACTAGGATGCCAAGCATGAACAATTGGTCTCTTACATGAGTCAAATGCCGATGATCAGTTCATTCACGACTTTTTAGTTTCATCCATATATAAATTTCACGCAACTCTTGTTATTTTTTATCAGAGTCTTCTAATTAATATATTAATTTCTCCCACCTAAATGGTCTTGTGATTTATATTACCTGTAATTGAATCCTTCGCAATTAAAAGCTTTCTCCGAATCGCATTCTCGATTACAGTCATCTATTCTTTCGCAGTCAATGGCTCGTCTGATGTGAATCTCCACGATCCTTTTGCCGGACAAGAGTCTCCTGTAACAGGCTAAACAAATTTTCTTTAAGTAAAATTTTCTAATTTGATAATCAAAAATTGGAAATTATTTTTATAATTTTTCACAGGGGAGCAACTTACGTTGACAACTGTCACTGACATCTTGAACTATTATAATTGAATCCTGACTAGTATTTTTGAAAAATAATGGTACCAGTGTGATACTCCAAAAGCACAAATGGAATAACATGGTGGTATAAAAATTGTGTCAATATGGGTAAAGCTAAAAGAAAAATACTGAATTGCTAATTATTATTTACATCCAACCGGAAGCTCGTTAATGGTTACATAAGATGGATCTGCCTGAGATCATGGATAGTGGATACTCGTGAAATTTCCATTCTTCATGCACATAAGGATAACAGAATTTTAAATGATTTTTCATTAAAAAATACAGCTCATCGATCCCTCTTTAATTTTTGTCAATAAATTTCTAATCACAAAATTCACGTTATTATCCCTAATGACACATTACTCGAAATTCTTTCCTGCGCCTCATGATAATGTCACAGCAAGATACTAGCAGCAATATTCGCTTTTATCTTGTTAATTTAACGTGAGAAACACCAAACCGAAAACGCACAGAAAAGTAGCAGAGAAATTCTAGACTCTCGTGGTTTTATAGAAAAGTGAACGTTTCCGTGAGAATAGTGGGAGGAACTACTGACACTTTAGGGTGGGGTTTTCGCGTTACATGATCATTAATGATTAGCTCTGCCCAGTTCCTACCACCTAATAATATCATCCACGAATCATTTGAGTCGCACAAACAATTCTGCAGGATATGCTACAGTGACAGCTCCTACGTCATTGGGAGTCTAATGATTGTACAAAAAATGTATATTAAACTCTTAATCGGTCAAACAGTCTAAAACGACTCTTAAACTCCATAAGGAAAAATAAGAAAAAGTTAATTGATTATTATAAATCAAAATGTAAATCTGTTAGAAATATTTAAGTCTACATTTCTTTCGCCCAGGTCCTTACAATCAAGAGATCTTCCTGCCCCTAGCAGTGATGCAGTTTTTCCTGCGGACATGGACAATTATCCAATCTGACAAGCATCCAGGTACAAAGGATTCGTGAAGGCACTGTAGATTATAAGAAATGACGTCAGGCTAGAAAGGACCATCGCGGGCTGAAATCTGTCCTTGAAGATTAGTCAAGGTCACAATTATTCCAATTATTTCAGCCAGGCCAGAAGAGGAGTCACTATATAGATTCGTCTGTACTTGTACAGGTATACCATAGATATGATACACAAGTATAGTCTACTTTATATTTTTGGATATGACGAACGGGACAGCACGATCCCCCACCAGAAGCAATCATTAAATAATGAAGAATATTCTTGATCAATTGTAAGATAAGAATGTCAGTAGACACTTCACGACTCCCGGAGGAGTCTCATGGTTACACAAGGAATACTTAGAGACAAGCTGCGCAGGACGTCTGACTTCCGGTTTGCGTGCAGTTGTTTGCGCTTGAGACACTGTTACTTTCGACTGTCCTTTGTTGCCGAGTTGTCTTAATTAATTACGAGAAGTCTCAAGGTTCGCCAGACTCCTAAGTACCGGGGGCCAATGATGTCTTCGACCTCCATAGTGATCGCCATTGTCATTGTTTTTGAGTAGCCGTTGGATTTGTTATTGAAAATAAATAAATTCAGCTATCAAGCATCTGTAGATGTTGCCTTTTAAGATTTCAGTGGGTATCGCGATGCATGGTGGGAATGATTATTGTCTCTGAAGCAAAGCCAAAGACTGGTTGTGCGCTTGTATCCACATACATGCAAGCGCGCCATTAGAGTTCTTTCGTTCCCACGAGTGTTCAGGATTCGAAATTCCAGCAGGCAGGGGAACAAAGTGCAAATAAATCGTAGACCGTACTCTGGAGCGGAAGCTGTACTTGGATGCAGTGAGTTAATTTGCATAGTGGTTAAAATCGGTGTCAATGCCGTTTCCCATTTGTCAATCCTAGATGCGTTAGCTTTGATAAACTAGGAATTGTGGATTGTTATTATTTTACAGAGATTAATTAGTACTTGTAGAGATATAAATGAGAGGTTTAGGTTAGGCATCACGAGTAACTTACAATTTGGATTTTCAAAGACGTCAATTCCATGTCCAATGGCATCGTAGTGATGTTTGCGACCTGGTAGTATTCCTGGGAAGCCAGGATAAGAATTTTGGAATCTCTCATCCTCGTAGCCGTTTGAATCGTACCCGTGGAAGCTGTGCGAATTGGCTGGACCATGATGATTCACGGGATTGGGATTATCTTTGTCATAAATGAACCGATCATTTTCAGCAGGTCTTGGACGTTCCGATACGTGAATGATGTTGTGGTTCTGACCGTGTATGTTTCCTGTAGAACCATAAGCACTTCCGGTTGGATGATCAGAATCGTGATCAATCCAGTATATATATTTTCCTGGGGTAGATCCACCAGCATTGGAATTGCCATCTTCATTGTAAACAGGTTTCACAGTTAACGATGATTCGTCACCTGTAGGCTTAGGTTTGGGAGTAACCGGTTTCCCAGGACTCGATGATGGTCTGCCTATGGAGAAGGTGCCAAATCCACCAGGTCGAGGAATATCCTTATGATCATCGACGTCGTCGAAAGGTCTTTGATTCTGATGATAGGTAAAACTGAAACCACTCATAGGTGATTTGTTATTGGGTCGACGATTCTTGTTTCTAATTATGTCAAAGACTCTTTTGTCATCGTCATCAAAGGACGAAAACCATCCTTGATTAAATGACGGTTTCCCATAAGGTCGATCCTGACCAGGTCTGCTTGACTGAAAGCCATTTGGTTTTTGTGGATTTACACCATTTCCAAAACCAGTAGGATACCTGTCATTAGCAAAGTCATTAACGGCACTGCCATTACTCGGCCGTTTACCGCCACTACCTAATTGGTAGAGTCTATCGGGCTCACAATCTGGTGAATCCTGACGTCTTATATAGACATCATAGTCCTGGTCCTGATCTAGTTCTTCAGGATTAGGTACCCTGGATCCGATGGTGCAGGTACCGTTACCTTTTGAACTGATCCTGCATGGACGAAAAAGAAAATTAAATATACACAATCATCTAGTCATTAATTCCTTGCGATCTTACCCGAAGCTAAAAACTTTACAGGTGTTGCGATTCCTGGAGCATTCGTTCTCGCAATCTGTTACTGTACCCGCTGATGTCCTGATTGAGACGTCCTTGTCGGCCAATCGAGTACCAATGGATATCCTCGTGTAACAATCTGCAAAAAGATCTCAGCTTGTCATCCAATCAAGAATTTACTAATTCAACGGATATTAATTAATTTTTAATGATAATCACCGTTAGCTATGATCACAAGCTGATTGTCGATCGTCAGGGTCGAGATTTGAGTGATCGATAAAAATATGATAAATAAAAAACAATTTTGAATCCTCCTTCCTCCAGTTGCGCACTTCATTTTTTCGTTTTTCACCAAAAATTCTCCTTAACTTCACACAACACGCCGAAACAAAAAGATTATCATTTCTCTCCCACCATTGACATTTCTTTCGCGTAAAACTTTGCACACTGATAACAGATTTTAATTAGATCAAAAATTGTCACACTCCTATAATCAAGTATTTCGCAAGACTATTGAATTACAATTAAATATCAACGATAAAACGTGGCATGACGATCGAGTACACTTTATCGTCTATATATTTTAATAATAATTTAGCTAAGCTTGCTAATTATCTCGGCGCGGTTCATTATACTTTCGCAAGGTGAGTTGAGCCTCTTGCGATTGACTTCGGACTGAGAGCCTTAAGTAACTGTATCACTGTCTTATATGGGGGCACCATCCTTATACCTAATAGCTTCTTCTTCTACTTCTTCTGCTTCGTTCACGTTGGAGCACCCACACGTCCGCAACGAGGATCGGATTAGTAAATCATTTGTATAGTCACACCGACGTGCACGGTGGAAGCTCGCCATAAAGTCCAATCGCATATAAATAATGCTCCAGCTTTAATAACTAGAAATTATATGAGAAGAAAGAATTGAATCAAACCTAAATAAAACATTTGGACCCACCTCTTAAATTGGGTAAGAAACGATACTCTTACCCAAGTAAGATTATAATATCTTATACCCATTGGAATTCCTGGTGATTAGCCAAGTGGCAAGTTGGAATCAGGATCAGAAGGATGTCAAGGACTCCATAGGGATTATTCTGGGAAAAAAAAATACATAGCGTTACAGGGGTGTGTTTCCGTCGTTTCCTTTTCTCATAAAATCATCAAGCCAAGCGATTACAAACCGACTACTAACCAAGATCATTTTACTACCTATTGTCCGGATAAGTGCAGTTCGACTGAAATACTGTTCTCGCACGAAATACAACAGACGAACGCGACATCTTTTCCTCTTCGTTCGTTCCATCCGACTTTGCGTCGACCGACGATTTTTGGGGTTAGCCGTTGGAAGATGCGCTGATTGTCTTGGGGTTGAATTCGATTTCTATACTTTATACTCTATACTATACGGTCGTGACAGAGAGACCTGAATTTTGAGAAAAATTTCGCAGCTGATTTTACACGTCCGGAAGTGACTTTCCTGACTTCGCTAACCGACGAATATATCAGGTGTATCTTTTCTCTGTGTTAAATTTAAAGACGCGTCCTAATAGGCCTAGATGCATATTAAGCAGTCGCTTACGTAATGAAAATGAGATGAGTTACACGCAGACAAAGCTGGGACGTCACGGTTCGCGAGAGTCGGCCACACGGAATGAGTCATTACGCAATTATCATACCTTATCGTAAAACGTAACGTAAAAAGAAGCCGAGACTGAGACATTTCGATTGTCTACTTGACCGGATAAAAAGTACACGATTAAGCTACCATGAGAATTAATAAATCGTACGTGTTGAGTGAAGAAAATCATTGGCATGAAAATTATTACAAAGTGGCTGCAAGTGGTACAAGCAATTCGAGTACTTACTTTGCGAATCGTCATTTTTTCCATTAATTGTCAGTCGCTCGAGGCCCTTGAAGCCATGTCATCGACCCGCATCGTTTCATCTTATACTTTGGAACTTTAGGCTTCTGTACTTTACGCGACGCGGTCGTGTACCCTTTGTTTTTGTATAATGGGAGACGGCACGTTAAGCACTATGCCGCAGCACTCTGGAAATAACTGATTGCGCAACGTACGTTTTACTTCTCATTCTCGTTCTGCTTCCAAGTAACAATGATTGTTTACTCAACAATTAGAACAGCAGTCATTGATCCGTCGTTAAGATTCACAGAGATTGTCTTTGCTAACAAGAAATACTTGGACGACCCTGTTATTTTGCTTGGCTGACGTAAATCATAACCTGCACGTCCTGTGGCAGAGCAGAAGAGACGATTACTGTCAGATCGGAATCTCCAAACTTTGCACGTCCGGAATAAGAGGTTGTACGAAAATTTAGTCACGCTTTGGTGGTCCTAGTTTCTCAGGATTCAGCCAGAGGGAAGCAGGATCGTTCTTAAATTGTTGAATCTCGGTCCTTAACCTTAAACCGCGTTCATGCTGTTTCTTCCTCCAGGAATCTGCCATCTCGACTACGTCCCTGAACAGATATCAGGATTTCCTTTTCATCAAGCAGGCGTATGGGAACTTTGGATACTTGGTTTAAACAATGCTTGGCAGGGTGTAACGCTCATCCCAAGGTCATGGATATTCGCACAGTAATTTACACCGTGAAAGACTGAATGAGAGAGTCCTGGAGCCGTTCACGCCATTTCTTGCGATCCACGGTTTCTCTAAGCTGGAATCTAATAACTGTTTTACAGTTTGAATTTTAGCTTAGGTTGGCAGAATCGTTACGAGTCTGTTTCGCCTATGGCAAATTCGCGTGACGGATTTACCGTTATGGATTCTCGCTACGTGGTACGGAGCCAACAATTTCCTGGTCCATTAATGGCCTTGAGTTTCTCATTGTCATTTATTATGCCACCAGTACTTTTTTTTCCACTTCACTCGGCTGTGATCGACCGTGGATAAATAATTCACGCAAAATTTCATGTATTCTTCTTGTGAAAAACTTCTTGTTGCACTTTTTTTTTTAGGAATTCTATTCAGAATTAATATACAAGTTGCGTATGAACTTATGAGGAATTAAATTAATTTATTATAGGATCTCAGTGGAGGTTCGCATAGTATTGTAAATATATACTGTATTTGGTAGAAAAGTCTGTACAAATGTGATCCAAGGAAACGGTTATAAACGAGCAAATCAATAGAATGATAACGCATTCGGATTATCGAGTTTAGCCATTTTGTTTTTCTCTTCGTACAGGCAGTGTGCTAGTTAGTAATAAATATAGAAATAGTAAACTTAAAATATAACAGTCTTTACTGTCGACTTTTTAATTAATTGAATTTTTCTTATAAAAGCTATTAATACGAAGTATTAACAAACAAGCGCTAGTTGATTAAACCGTATTGCGTCACGATGATAAAGTATATCAAAATATACTAATTAAATCAAGTATCAATATTGAGTTACAAGAAAATAATTGACAGATTAATCACCTACGACTGCATCAATAATTTTGTATTACAGAATGATTTTGCTTAATTCTATATTAATCCATTATCAAAAGTTTCAATGAATATCAGCGGAATGCGCCAAGTTTATAACATTATTCATGGATACACAAAAGCGATTAGACGTAAAGTTTGGTGCAAGAGTTTCGAAAATTTTCTTTCTTTGCTCTAACCAGTGAAAAATCGTGATTCGCATTCCTTCGCATTAAAACCAAAAAACATTAATAATTATTTTACCAATAACTCAAAGCCAACTTATCTAATTGTAAAATTATCTTTATTTAACAGCAAGCCGGTGGCCTTTCCTGAATAGCAAACGCTATACTCTTATCTGTCACACTTTCCTCGCTAGAGGGACTAAGCGGCATATCCGGACTGCTCAGCCCGGAACTGACGGAATCATAAACTCTAAGACTAGTCATCAAGTCACGATTTCCTGAGCTCAATTTAGCAAGACCAACAGCGATCGCCAGAAAAACCTGTTCGATTCCTTCGTTGTGAAGAGCCGAAGTCTCGTAATAAGTAGCTCCAATATTTACGGCATACTTTCTACCTTCCTCCGGGTCGACCTTACGCTGATGTTCGAGATCACTTTTGTTACCGACTAAAACGAGGACCATGGGTCCCTCGATGTTCCTCCTGAGTTCGTTTACCCAAGTCTTGATGGCAGTGAAGGTATTATACTGAGTTAAGTCGAAGACTAGCAAAGCTGCGTTGGCACTCCTGTAATACATGGGCGCCATAGATCTGAATCTCTCTTGACCAGCAGTGTCCCACACCTATGTAAAACAAGTCAATCAACAATTGTTCCCAGGTAGTGGAACAGGGGAAAAAGAAAAAAAAAGAAACAAGCGGTATATGCAAATAACTAAACCTGAAGTTTAACTCTTGCTTCTTCCAGGTTGACCTTGCACGTGAAGAAGGAGGCTCCTATCGTGGGATTAATGTGATGATTAAACATTTTCCCAACGTATCGGACGATCATACTTGTTTTTCCAACGCCTGCAACATGGAAGCAATATTAAAATTCAAACTTCCCGCCTTTAGGCAGCCATAACGGCTACGTTACGAATCGCCTTCTCGGAATACGAAAACATAAACGCATTAAGGCCATTTCTTTGTCAATGAATTTCCAAGATATATGACTAAGGATAAGTGCGTGGCTGGAATTATTAGCACTGTACCGTATCGACTGGATCTATTAATGGCAGCTAATGAGTTCTTTGTATTCTGTACATCTGAGACTTAAAATATTTCAAGGCAACGAATGTCTACCTAAATACATTTTGTTGATACATTATCGGGATTATATAGTCCTGCCGTGACGTCATTCAGAATTTTAGTTCGCCTACGAGTAAAATACGAGTTTTAAGAAAGCATCTGTTTGCGCATGTATGTATTTCAGTGCAAAGAAATTCCAGACTCTACAGTTTGCTCGTCGATCGACTGTAGCTTGATAAGATATACGTAATTGATGTCTGCTTCAAATATATCCTAGCAATTGTAATACTTTTGTCTTCTTATTGCCTCTATGCCCATAATTTGTGACACAAATCTTACAATTAGACAAAGCTGCTTGCGACACGCTTGGGTTCTCGATGTGTCATTCGACACTTTTAAACGTTTTTAATCGTAAACAGAGTATGCGGTGATAACGTAGGAGAACTGGGCACGGTTATTCTACTGATATTAATATGGGAATATCCGAAGAGATAACGAACGATACATGATAATGAACTACTGTCGCGCTTAACGTTACAAATTGTGCGATTGGGATTAATGCTCTAGATTAAGAATTTTTATTTTCAATTATATTAGCCCACTCTAGATAAAGCACTCGATCAATTGATTCAGCTGATAATCGTAGTTCTGAAAATTCTATTATTTTTCCAAATAAGACGCGCCAACGGATACGTGTGTCGTGTTAGGTTGAAAATTCAAGTATTTGATTAGGAGTTTACTTACCAACGCAACGGTTACGAAATAGATTACGAAATAAGAGGAAAAAATTGGCTGATTCGTGAACATGCATTTACAGTAACAGGATAATAGAGCTTGCTTAAATTATTCATTCGGTAGCATCGTGTTCTCCCTCCTCGCAGGATCTACCATAAATGTGCTCGAGTCAGCCTGGCTCCAGGTTATGCAATGAGAGAGGCGATATTTACCAGAAGTGCGTTACTGTGACAATGACTTACCCTGCGAACCTAACACCACAACCTTCCCTTCCACGGTTCTCATGATCTATTTCGGGCACCGATACACATAGTCAATGAGAAACTTGAATAATACGGTACAGTAGCTTCTTGCACGAGCAAAGCACCTTACAATATCCAACAGTTTTGACGTTTCGTGTCGTTCTTCACTCACGACATTGTTGTTTAGTTTCGTTGGAGATCTTGATTGTCGATGGTGGAAACTGTCTGCAGCGTATTCTGGGAGTGATACGTAAAAATACAAGATGCGGCCATTGTAGTGCTGTATTCTTCTTAACCAGACTCGGCAAGGTAGTTTCCCGCGTTACCGAATATCGGTAAGGCAGAACACGGCTATTACGTTACGACAAGAAACGCCATCTACTACGATCACGGCAGGGATGGCAAGAGCGTCAAGAGTAAAACTGCGGTTTTTCACTTTTCTGATAATTTTACGAGTACTGATAAGTATCCGAATAAATAATTATGGACAGTGAGTGACACACGGAGCATCGGTATGTATTAAAATGTCTCAGAGTACACCGACGAGACGTTATTAGGAACATTGGTAAGTTTTGAGTGTCGAATTGATCTCAACGGATTTTTCCTACCTTCTTAAAGTCGTTAATTTTGAAAGTGAAAGCATTGTTTTCATCCTCGCTTAATTATATTAGATGTATAATCAATTGGTGATGGCTGAAAGTCTGTAAGCACTGTAAAGTATGAATTCGTATTGAAAATAAACTCTGGAGGATCCTCCCTCGGTTTAGATTATGCTAGGGGATTAAATTGCGTTATCGGAAAAGATGGCAGGCAGTCAGCACATCGTAATGTACGTTACCCTCGAGGCTGAAGTCGAACGCGATCAGCTCCTGTGAAATGAACCGTTCAGCGGGTACTTCGTTGAATTTTTATGCGATCTCTTAGCTCAGCCAATCGGACTCGGTCCTGGATCTCCTTTGCCTCTGGGACGGCAATTCGCGAACGCGAAAAATTTCTTATTCCATGGACGCCTCGCGGAATGGACTTGTTTTGTTTCGAGGAACGTAGTAATTTTCCAAGCGACTACGTAAAGCACTGAATATCAGTATTGGATTCGGCACGAACTGATAAGCCTGTCACACTGATCCTTGATTAAACTATTATTTTATTCTAAACGAGGTCTCTGCCCCCTCGTTCCTTTTCGAATATCCAGCGTCCGCGATTCTATACTTTTCCTTCCGAAGGGTCAGCAGTTTTTTCTTTAACGAATTTTGGGGATATTTTTTAAAAACCTTTATTATCCGTTACATTAGCTTAGTGCGACATACAAAAGTCCCTTACTGTACTTGTGGCGTAGCATTTTAAAAGATCGAGAGTAACTGGAACGGCCATCGTCCTCTTTAAGGTGGCGCTGAATAGTAGAGACCAGGATGAAATAGGGGTGGGCTGGGAGGGATGAGAAACCAGGACCAGTAATCTCCGCTCGGAGCTGCTTCTCTTCTGCGTAATTTATTGCGACTTGCCAACGTTCCGCAGGGTTGAATCTAACACGTGCCAATTCCTATAAAACGAGACTGAAAGCGGCAGCTTTAAAAAAATTAATAAAATAATAATGGATTAAAATCGTAAATTTTGATCCAGCGCGAAAATCTGAAATATCATTTCCGGTGACGCAGGAATCGAATTTTGATAATTAGAATCTGCTCGAGTGGTTCGGGCTTACCACACCAAAAATTCAAATCACAATCTGAAATCTCCGTCGAGCTTTCTAAAAATATCTCAGCCGATTGAATTAATAACAGCGAACGATTAAGCTGCTTCCGTTGCGAAATTGAACGTCAGTGTTATCGAAATAGATAAAACTCGTAAGACGCCAAGACTGAAACAATCGCTGATACTTAAAGGTAAACTGTTTACATATATACATAAATACTGAAAAAGGGATCAGTAGTTAAAATTGCAACTGATCAGCCACAATAATTAATTTAAACAATTTTCTCCCTAGAAGTTCCAGTCTTCGAGTAAAATATCTGCAGCTGCATCCCTGTGCGTACAATATAGTACGTATTATACGTGGGTGAAGGCGATCAACAATGGCGGCACGACCTCAGGAGGCTCCGTTCTCCGTTCTCTGTTCCCGACGCCATTTTACGTTGATTACGATGCGGTTAGCTCCTTCCAACCTCCGTTCCAAGCCGACCTCACCCTCTATCTAGTGGCAACCCCCCTTCCGCCCCCCTCGTCTCCCTCCCCATCCGGCACGTCTCTACTACGATTCACCAGCATGAACTTGCTGGCTGACTGTTCCTCTTCTCTTTCTCCTTTCCCCTCCGCACTTACACACAATCAGCTTGGCCAACACAGCCGACCCCTCCTCCCGTCTCACTCCAGTTTCATCCCCGCACCATTGCGAATCCTCCTGGCCACCTTCCACACTGTGGGCATCCCCAGGATTCCCTGTAGCCAACGTACCAGGGTAGACTAGTGTACAGGCCAAGTAGTGGAGTCCGTATATAGTTCAAGCTGAACCAATGATCTATTGTTCTTCATCATATTTACAGGGCAACCAACCGGAAGTGCCAGCCATACTTTCTGCCGTGCCCGAAAACTTATCCATTACAGGGGATTCCTTCGTTCCGAAGTTTTGTGGTCGTAAACCATCCCCCGTGATATGTATTTTGGATGGATCGATGCAATTTCTAGGTAACTTTTCTACTCTTGGATAAATCACTTGCCATCGTTCTACCTCCGAGGTCTACGTACGATTGATACAGAATTTTTGTTACAGGTACCAGCCGTACAGGACTCTAATAGGAACCGTGTTGTTCGTGCGAACGAGAGGTCTTGGGGTAACGTTGAAATAATTTATAATTGTTCTATTTCGTTTGTTAATCTTCTTTTTATATTATGATACAACAGATGCGACCTGGTTTCCAGTTTAATTTAACCTACAACCGTACTAATGCTTCAAACCGAACTACAACTTGGCCTAACGACCCTATTGCTTGTTAACCATCAAATCTATTTGCACGGGTCCCTCAAACAGATTTTCCCTCTGAGCAGACTCACAAACTACCATAACCGAACTGTACCGGAGCAATGATTAGGGTAGTGTATCTACGTCTAGTATAGTGTGTACCTGATATCTAGTATATTTCTAAGTTACATAAGAGTGTATCTGATTACGTTGAATTATCAGGAATCAAGAGGAACATAGAAAATGGCAAACACACGACTGACGTCCCTCGAGGCTGCTGGCTACCGTTACGGAGGATCAAGAGAGACTTTAGAGAGGGATGAGGGTGTCGTGAGCAGAGACAGAGAGAGGAAGAGAAGGCAAAGGAAAAGGTGGATCTAAACGTGGCGGACGTCGCTTGCTAGCTCGCCCAGGGGGTCGTCTCACGACGCTCGTCGTCGTCGTCGTCCTCGTCCTCGTCCTCGTCCTCGTCGTTGGGTTGATTGTCGCAGATCTTATTATCCCCTCTTGTTCTAGGGAGGTCTAGAGCAGGACCCTGAGCATAGGACGACGGGGCTGGCAGCACAAGGGTGGCGTAGGGTGGTCCTGGGTACCCCAGCCCGGGGATAACCTTGTTAGCGCTAATGACGGGCTGTGCCACGAGCTGCGCGAGCCAAGTCAGGGCCGTAGCGCGTTTATGACTCTTTGAGGGCTCCACCCCTTTGTGCGGGACTTGACTTCCTAGCTACAATTTGGGCTGATGGTAAGATGACTCTCGGTAACGCAATCTTTAGATGAAACTACGTAATTAGTTATCATAATGGTTGCACAGTACAATGTTACATGGATCAGGTTAATGTTTTTAATATTTGAACTAATATTTAATGTATCAACATCCTAAGTGTTTGTCGTCCGTACAAAGGACTTGATGCCAACCCTTAAAAATTGATACATCAATACTTTTTGAAGATTCTCTTTATAACAGGTATCTGTTTACGTAATATAGTTAAATATCGACTGTCACCTCGATGCACTTGGACTCGCCGGTATCCCAGCATTATAAGAAGACATTACGTGAAAAAAGTAATGATCTAAGAACAAACAATAGCTTGGGGTGTAAAATGGCCGAGAGAAGAAAGGGCTACCAGATAGCACAAGGTAAAGAGCATAGTCTCCATTAGACCGTAAAACGAGGTAGAATCGCAGAGGCAATGGCGTCGGCGTCTCGAAACAAACGACGCCCGATAGGAGCGAACAAGCAGTGAATCACCTAAGCACTTGTTTACCAAGAGAATCAGGATTCAGGGATGCCAACGTTCCGAGAGTCCCGGAATTCAGCCGGTTGCCTTCCAGCCCACCGCAACTCCCAGCATCCACCAGCATCACCAGCATCACCAGCATCACCAGCATCACCAGCATCACCAGCGGAGCAGTGCCTTATACCAACATCCCTTCTCCTCTCTCTCTCTCTCTCTTCCTTCCATTCACTCTTCACTCTTCACTCTCCATCTCAGCCACCACAAGCAGCAGCAGCAGCTACCCTATCCGCACTCTCGCACACAGTTTTACAGATACGGGACTGGTGGAATCGCTAAATGTAATTCGGTTAAAAGGGTTTTAGCAATACAATGCATATAAACATGAGTGGTTCCCACCCTCGCGTACCCAGACGCGAACTTCGGAGGACTTTTGCCTCTCGACTCGACGATTCTGAAATCCCAACCGGCAGGATGGATACAGTGGGGTCCCCTAACCGGGCTATAACGTTTCGAGGATTGGATACTACAAACTAAAGGAAATGGCGATGGCAGCACTGCTTTACCGAGGGTCGCCACTTGCTGGAAATGGATCAAGAAGTGACTACGGTGAAACGTCACTTGCTCCTGGAGGATGACTCTCTGTGCCAACACGAAGAGAATCAAGACAATCAGTCTGCCTTGGATTTCATATATATTCGATCATCTATCGTTCCTCATGTACGCTCGATGACAAAGAACCAATAGATTTCGCGGTTCGATGAATCTGACCAATCACTAAGCATGCCTTCTGTACGCGAATCTCCCTTCATTATTTTATTACTCATTGATTCTCTTCTCTCTCTCTCAATGGCGACGTTTGCCGTCTATTTCTATTTACGGTTCCATGTGGATACATGTGTAGCCGTACAGAAAGCGCATATTACTCCCTGTGTCATATTTTCTACGGCGGCCATTTGTCAAATTAGCTAGTGCGTTGCTGCCTCATATATTTTTTGATACACAGCCAATGATCTTATGAGATTATAATTTATGAGATAAATGGCTGCTGTGGATTCTATTTCCTCTGTATCTTTCCTTTCATTTGTTCTCTTATTGGAAATTACACTAGATTCGTACAAGCCATTGAGAAGTTTGAATTCTTTGGTTTACCCGAGTTATACTTATAGGCACTTGGGGATTCCGCGAAGCGTAAAAGTTTTATGTTTTTTTTTTTTTTTCTGAAATCTTAACGCGACAGTTCGTTTTAATACACTTTATCGTAATATCTTGGAAAATCAAAGTGCCTTCGCTAGTCGTGATTATTCACGAGTGTTGAAATTTCCCAGTGGAAAACGGGGACGGATCTTGGCTCGGCGCCATATTACCGTTTTCCACCGCATAAATGGCGTAAACGGAAATAACCGTAAAGCTTTTTGGAAAACACGAGCGTTACCCGCGCGCCAGCAGGGCGTTTGCGGACCGGAAATTAACATAAACGTTTTACCTCCTTTAACAAACACAATCATAGGTACGGTCGGATTTAACGCCATTTTAAACAATTAACACTGTACTTACCATAGTCTTATAAGAATAGCTGATACTAATGTTCTTGTAAATTTTATCAATTTTGATAATGTCAAAATTTTTCTAGGAGAATACTACCGACTGATGACGCAAACTATCTATCGATTGGATGCGCCATTTTGTTGCTGGGAGGACAAAGGAAACAAATCGATGGTACCAATGTATAATCGACCAGTATCATGAGAAGGCAGTTAGGCAGATCAATCGTGACGTCGGTATTGAATAATTCATTTTCAAAAATATGGATCTTCCTTCCTTGAGATTTTGAAAAATAATACTATAAGGAATTCGGGTAAGCAGAGAAATTCCTTCTCTTTTATTTTTTAAAGAATTATTTCAATATCCATATATATTTATATCTGCTTTTATTCTCATCCAGGATGCGTACAGACATCGATCCACGTTCTTCAAATATTTCCACGTCTTGCTCCGGTACAGTCGTTCGTCTGCCTCCTTCCTCGAAGGGAAGATTTCCGAGCGGATGCCTCGCGATTTCCGGTTCCCCAGCCTCCAGCCGAGCGCGAAACTTCACGGAATTCGTAACTGGGAATTAGCATGTCATAAATATCCGATGGGCCTGGAAATGGCGACTTAGCGATGTACCTTATCCTGGTCTTTCGCCTTCTTCTTTCCTTTGCCTCCTTCCAGGCTAGAGTCACGGAACTGCCCGACGTCCCACCAATCGTTTCTGATTATCCTCGAATTAATATAGATACGTGCACCCAGCCAAGGGATGAGTTTGTTCAAATATTCGCATTTACCAGTCCTATAGCCAATCAGCAGCCATCATGCAAATCTTCGAGAATCCCACTTCAGCCCAGCGACCCCTTCTCGCCTTGGGTCTTCGACCCCCTCTAGTTCCCGCACAGCCACCCTGTGACTAGTAGAGTATCCATGGCTTCCTGTAATCTATGAACATTCGCGTACTTACAACCCAGTGGAGTTTATGGAGAAACAAATTCCAGGATGTTTTCTTCCCATGGGATTTTCCTAACGACGTTCCTCGAGGCAGGGACGATTCTTTTGGGGTTGGTTCTTGAAATAATTCCAGCCGCCCTGCCGAGCGGCGAATTAATTTTTTTCTTTTTTTAATCGTTTTCGTATAATTTATTTTAGGAACTTCTCGCAATATATTAGGTTCTGGCATCACATTCTCTATTTCTTATTCGTACACGAACATTATTTACATTCACGTCACATATCATAAATACTTGCTCCTCGTATGTATATATATATTCAATATACAACTATCGCCTAAAATTAATAACACAAATTCAGAATCGTGCTTAAATACTTAAAAGTCGGTGTAGGCCGAACTTGTCATTTTCAAAGGTCGCTTCGACCAACCATAATTTCATCCTGCACAGTGGCCATAATAATTTTTCAAATCGTTTCCCTGTCAATTGTCACTTTTAAAATTCCTTCATTAAGATACGAAAATTTGAAAGCGTAATAGGTACATAGGTACTACTATGTACACGATCGGCTCTCCCAAGAACCGATCAAATTTATAATTAATTATAGAAACACAACGAAGACTCGTGTCTCTCGTCTCGAACCGATTGCAATAATTGGCAGCTACACTTCGATCGCAATGCAACGTGTCGACGCGATCGACAGATTCAAATCGGCAAGATCAT
Organism: Calameuta idolon; assembly: GCA_030142285.1. Lineage (NCBI taxonomy): Eukaryota > Metazoa > Arthropoda > Insecta > Hymenoptera > Cephidae > Calameuta > Calameuta idolon. The sequence continues at coordinate 133,486 of JARQSV010000140.1, forward strand.
GATTATCGATCGAGTCCTAAGTAAAAGCCTAGAAATTTTTATTCAGTGCTCGCCGGCCCTCGTCGTTGGCCCCCTATTTACATCGAGGTCAAGTGGCTGCTTCTATTTACAAAGATTTCATCTAGAGATCCATTCGTAGAAAACTTCAAGTCGTTCCATGAAAGAACCTGAGAGTGATGGAGACGTTAGAATCCATCGCAGTCATTACATATTAAATATTATTATCCACGTTACACATTCCACTGTTACACCGTCTCTTTAATCTTCTTCAGAACTTCCACGCAGCCGACGTCCGCAGCATCCCTGGACCACTCTACACTACGTAAGGCCGATAAAGTGGTTCCTGAATCTCGGTGATTCCTCGTTGACTCTCCTGAGACGAAGATCGTCCCTCTTCCGGTACGCTGCTGCCACTTACGCTGACGTCACTTCCGGTCTCACGATCAGCACTTCGCGAACTTCCGGTCTCCTCGACCTTCCCAGTCGCTCTTGCTTCCTGCTGCGCCTTCTTGCTGCGCTTCCACTTCATTCGCCTGTTTTGAAACCATATCTTTACCTGGAACAGGAATTCATTGATTATCAGAATTGGATTAATTAATCGAGATTTCAATTTAATTATTTATCACCGTGAGTATACACCGGTTACACATATATTATCTTGAGAATAAATTCTCATATGGTTTATCTCTCTCTCTTTCTCTCTCTCTCTAAATTTTGTATGTACTTATAGAAAAGGATATAATGGAGAAAAATGGCACGTGACTTCCCATTCAATATTGGAATCGCACCAGGCAGTAAATCAGCCAGGATGGGAGACTCTCGATTTCCTACCCCTGTCGTAAGAATACGATGTAAATCTTTCGGACAACATATCATGTTCCACCCCAGTCGTATTACCTTCCACCCCTGGTGGAACACACCTTCTTCATGCTCGTACGAATACGAATCACTTTGGGATTTTGACGACTCGCTGGTATATACGTATGTGCTCTTCCAAGAGGAATTCTCCAGAGCGACAATATTTCGAAGACAAGAGAAATTCGCCAGGAATAACCGGGAACAATCTGGGAATTTATCGAACCGAACTTTCAACGATCAAATAATTTTTAAGAGAATTAATAATTCCTTATTCCAAGATTAATCTGTCTCGGTACGTATTTACGATGCCAGCGTAAGGATCTTATCGCGATCGACCAATCATTTATTGATGTTCGATCCAACGAGCTTAATCGATTTAATTAATCCAATACGAGCTGTCCGCGATTACACGTGTTGCGTAATACTCCTTTATCGATTGTTCAAAAAATTTAATGAACCCCACGCATGAGACGTTTAGCTGGAGCCAATTAAGTTTCACGGATTAAAATCTAACATAATTATTATTTTGGAATCTCATTGAATCTAGATACAGTAAACTAATTGGTTCGATTATCATAATCAATTTATAAGCCAAGATCGATCAAAGATGTATCGATAGTTTGAGATATATAGAATATAGCTTCTTCGTTAAATCACTTGTCATGATTTCAGTGTGAACGACCCTGTCTTCTGATGTCACGAATATTGAAGGAAGCTGTATTCACGGAGAGGAGAGCAGCGCCCAGGAGTTGGCTTGGATTTCTGCCATTTTGAGTCGGATCGTCGCAAAGGCGTCGGGGCGCGTCTAAATGAGTCGGACTCGAAGGCTCGAGGTGGAATCGGTAAAATATCGAAACAAATCAGGGACTGAGCCGCCATAACTCAGACTTTCGGACGTCTGTTTGCCGTGCGATCCGTCAGAGCTCGTAAGCTTTGGAGTTATGTTTAAGTTGTTGAACTATGCGAGATTCGGAGGGGAGGATTATTCAGGGATTTCTCTCAAGGGTCTTTTTCCCCACTCCTAGTTCAGAAATTCAAAGCTTGACAGCTCTTGCGATTTACAATCCATAGTTGAGAGAGAAACTCTTTCGTTCCTTGATCCTCGAGGCAGACTATTCTAATGTATTTTATTTATTTATTTTTCCATTGCCTAATCAATCAATCGTCCTTATTTAATTGTCATTACGTATTCACTTTAATCTCACCTGCGTTTCCGTAAGCATCAACGAAGTCGCCACTTCGAACCTCTTTGGTCTGCTCAGGTATTTGTTCTGTCGAAATTGTTTCTCCAGCTCCAGCAGCTGCTGAGACGTGAAGGCCGTTCGTGGTCTTCGTGTCTTTCCAAGCAGAGCATGTTGAGCTGCGCAACCTGAAATTAATTTTGGGATACGTTATAATTAGAGGAGGATTGATTAAGGCTTTTTTTTCTTTTATTTTTTTTTCGTTATCCTTTTCATATAAATTATTATATTAAAGATCTTCGCAGTGTGGACACTACGCAGGGACCGTTCGTTATAACTATCGGGGATGATCCAATAAAAATCATCGAATGCTAATGTAATTATCGCGAGTGTAAATCCCTATGGGTTACCGGGGATGATTTGGGGTTAGACGAAGGGGTGGCGAGACGCCCCTGCAATTAGCCCTGCGAATGACTCTTGGTCATGGGGTGAACTCCGAACTTGGCGTCCATAGGCGTACGCACTGAGGGATCTGGAATCTCTAAATAAATATAAGAAGAAAATATCTCCAAGTTTCATCCCTTAAGATTAGATCTTTTACGTTCTGCGCTACTATTCTACTGTGCCTTCGCAGGGTAGACTCTGTCTGCTGCCACTTTCAATTTGATCTACCGTTGATCGCGAGGCTGGAACTAAATTTGCCAATTGTAAGGGCGAACTTCTCAGTGACCCTTGCGTCACTGGCTTGAAGTTAGCCCCAAGTTAACTAGCAAGTGCGCGCGACCGGCTGTCAGTGTTTGTACACATGGCAGCGTTTAGTTAGAATGCATTCGGATTATAGCAGTGAGTGATTCACTTAGTTGCAACCAGGTATCGCGACAGTGCATACTCTGCCAACTGTGGGGTGGTTCTGATTATTATTTTAGGCTCGGCAAATTTGACACCCTATAGAAAAAAAATAACACTTCATCCCTTCGCTAAAGGGGTTCGTGGCTAGCCATGGATGTAACATTTTATAGAAAAAGTATTCAAATAAATATTGAAATAAGTGGCAGCAGGGAGATCGAATCGAAGAACAAAAATGTAGAGTCATTAGAATATGAAAAATTAGTTTTTTCAAAATAATTCTATTTCAGTTTTTCAAAATTTGTATTTTTTTTTTCCTCATTCACGGAGGTACGGTCTTATCTTTACCAAACGGTACTTTATCAGCGACCAAAGTCTAGAAAGGTATATCTGTTGTACGACAATACCTATAGAAAATTCTAGGAGATTCTTAACCAAGAAGATATTAAGAAATTGATCGATTTTCAGAAAAACAATCTAAATTTTATCTATCGACTAATATGTAGTCCTGATTATTAAGTGTGCACGTCGCTTTAGTATAGAACGTATGGGTGTATTGTATTTGTTTTTAGTGGACAGTTTTGATTTTGAATCATGGGCCACGTGTCGCCACGAGTGTTAATCCAAGCGTTAACAGCCAGTGCGTTTGGCTTCCTTATCTTTGGCTGCGTAACAAATTCGGGATAGTAACAGATTTTCGACTATTTATCTACGGCATTAAGCCGCTCGTGTATTTATTTAATTGTGATTGCCCATATGGCGAGTTTTGCCACCATGGAATTACACTTGCGAGCAACCCTCCTTTTTACGTACTTTTATTTCTCACTTAGATAATAATTTTATTCCAAAATAAAATAATTTAATGTCACTGACTGTTATATGTATACGTATGTGTCTAATGCACAGCTAGGTTCTTGATATAATACGTCGTACAGTCTAGTATGGGATTTTCTATTGATACAGATAGAATGGCTATTTAGCATTTAGCATTTAACGTGTAACGTTTAGCGGGCTATTTATCGCTAAGCTAAGGGTGGTTTACCCCCTGCTGGTCACATATGGCCGATGATTTCCTGGCCGTCGTTCCGCGACAATTATTATTTGGACCGTTGCGTCAAATCCTACCCTGTCATGATTCACTTTTATGGGACTTTTTTTCAATTCGCATACACCCGTTATGGTATAACCATTAGGATATTTAATACTCGTGCGTATGCGCAGTTACTACCCCACTTTGACAATATCAGACAGTCCTGATGCAAATTAGATAATAAAATTATATACTTACATTCATATGAGATAACATAATTTTTTTATACTGATTGAAAATTTGTAAAATTAAAAAACAAATTTTATTTTCAGAAAGAAAAGGATAAATTTCAATTTCCATTGGCTCTTATCACATCTGACCGGAGAAACGACTCTCAAGGACGAGCTGGAGGAAGATGAGATTTATTGAAAATAATAAGAGAGAATGGAAGATCGTCAAACGCCACAGGAGGACAAGTAACAATATTCATGGGAGCAGCAAGGTACCCCTTGAGTATTTAATTCTGTGAAGGGATGGCAAGTGACATACGGCGGAGGGTAAGTGCCAAGGGTTGCTAGATGCCGGACGGCAGTCGCTAACTAACTACAAATACCCCGTGGCAAAATAAATAATATAAATCCAGAGTTTCCCCTGCTAGTCTACCTGGCGGATGGCGGAAGGCATCGAGGTGAACGCCGAGAGCCAATAGTCAAAGAGGATCCAACGGAAGAGGCCAATCGGACGTCAGTATCAGGAAACGTGATGCCAGTCGGCTCGCTGCTTACTGCCATAAACGGTGACAGATGTCAGTAAACAAGAGGGGCGGCTTTATCGAGTGGACAATCACTATTCAGGCTCTTATACGTGACGGCAGGGGGTTGAAGTTATGTAGAGAGAGAGAGAGAGAGGAAAGTGCTGAGTGAACTAGGTGTGGACTGAAGTCGGGACTACCCAGTGGAGGACTAAAAGTTTCACCCCCCGTCCGACCTTTATCATGATAATTTAATTTATTTGGGGTCCTATTAGCCGTTTCAAGCCCGGCCACCCTTAAATCGTCCCGATCATCGCGGCGGTAAACACCACCTATTATCTGTACTTAACGCGCACCCTGTGGAACCTGTCTCCACCCCCTCACTGCACCAGACTACTGCCCATGCATGGAAGAATTCTACACGCTACACTGTATGTACTATCCCTATGGGTATAGTTACAAATCTTAAGGTACCAAATACTTACTAAGGGTTGCTTGGACTGTCCTTCACTAATTTTTCATACTTTTATAATTTTAGTTTCGCTTCATAGGTTCTCCCTGTCTCAGTCTGAAATTTCGACCGAGTCTGCCGACTCGGTGGTAGTTTTTTCTCTCTATCGATTACCACCCTGGAGGGGATGGCTAACGAGTAACAACCCTCGTTAACGGAAGGTTCGTTTAATTGTAACTAAATACTCCAGCGAATCCAGAGAGAGGGTTGATTTCTTTTTTTTAACTTTTATCAATCCACTACCAAAGAGACAATACCAATTGCAACCCCTAGACAGTCATCTGTTCGGATCAAAGTAACTGCCTTGAATTATTTTACAGATTAAAATATTCTTCATCCCTTACGGCTCCACGTCAATACAGTATAGGCGTAAGTTATAGCCAAATTGCTGATACACGATGCGTATCCGATGGTCGCAAATACCAAGGGGTTGAATATCCATGCGAATTGAAAATGGCCACCCTCTAATGGACAGCAATTACCCAAGAGCGAATTGCAAATTGAAATTAGCCGCCTAAATCGGCGTGTATACCTCCTAACCGCTCGGCAATGCCACGAGGTGGTAGGGCTGCCGTGGTGGGAATCCAGAAACGGGGGTAGTTCGGTAACAGGGGTTGGGAATCGCTCGGATAGGATGGAACGGCAGAAGGGGATAACGACTTGGTCGTTTGCGTGTGGACGTTCGTGTGCGGCAGGCCCCGCCTTCAACCCCCAGGTCTCGCAACGCCTCCCGAATTATCCACCACCACCACCACCACCTCCACCACCTCCACCCCTCACCTCCTCTCAAAGCTCCAAGCTAAACGAATCTAGCTAGCCTGCAGAGCGAGCCAGTACACCACCACCACCACCACCACCACCGCCACCACCACCAGCCTGCCGTTTCTCGAGAAGTTAGCCAACTTTTATCAGGCTATTTTCCTTACCCGGAATGGCCGAATTTAATCCCGAACTCGGCTCACAGGTCGCCACAAATCACGCCATAAACATCCCCTATGTTACTTCTTATTTCTGAGCTCAAAAACTTCCACGTTCGTTTCCAAAGTGTCATATAAGTTCTACACCTCCTGACACAGCATATACATCCAATACACTGTATGTAAAATATACCCTGCAAAACTTTATCCGATACAAAGTAACCCCTGTGCATCTATATGTATACTCCTATACATTTTTTTTATATTGAGAAACTAACACACTATTCTCTGCGTTTTCTTCGTTCGATCATCCACATCGTATACGTGTTTATGTACTGTTTGTAAATCCGTTCAACTAACTCGACATTTATTTTCCTCCAGGTTACGTACGTCACTCTGCATATGCGTATACCTATATGGATATATGTACCATGGATGGGAAACGTGAAACGAGGCAACGTGGAACGTTACACATCGGGTAACCAAGATCTGTTTGCTTGCGGACGGCCAAACTAGCTGGCAGCTAATTCAGAAACACCATTACCACCTATACCATACTCTATATGGGTGCAGATCCACTAGGACCTATATGCATTTGTCATATACATATATCTGTATACAGTGTAACTGGTATAACAGTGACTGACGAATGCACCGTATTAACTGTCCAGACTGACAATCAATTTTCTGTAACAGTCATTAGGGAATTGTTACCGTTTGATTTAAGAGGAGCATATTACATTATCATTTTCATTTGACACTCGAATGCAATGTGCACGATAAATTTATTTTGAATTTTGCCGCGCGATGTACGATTATGCTTTATCGATAACACGATTAATATGTTGAGATTAAATTAATACAAATGCCAGACTTCTTAAGCAAATAGTAGTAATCCCACGCAATCGGTACACCATATGCTGTTACGTTGGTTATATCTGTATCTATGGATGTTAAAAAAAAAAAGATAGAAAAAGTGGATACTACACAAGCGTGAGAAAGCTAGAGATAGAATTGATCGGTCTACATAATTTAATCAATTGATTTAATCGTATGAATTCTTAGCTAATCGTTCGACAGACGAAACGTCGCTTATTCATATTTTTATATTAATGGACATGGTTTTGATAATTGATAATTTTTTTGTTCTAAATAGGCTACCAGAAAAAAACGTGAATTTACGAAGAGTCTTTGTCAGAAATGAAATTGCCCATTTATTGGAGTATAAGCCTGTAGGGTTGCCATGGAAACTTGCCAAAGTTGGTAGGAGGGGGTGAGGGGGTTGAAAGGAGCCCCAGGACGACGAAGGGGATGAATAGACGGATGAATGACGCACAATTAACTAATTAAATCATCCGGCGTATTTTCCGCTGCCCTCCTACCACCCCCCCTGCCACCCCCTGCCACCCCCTCTCAGACTCTGTCTCTTGAGTATCATCCCCTTCTGTTTGGAAGACTCGCCGCCATCTCTTCGCCATTGTTTCTACATTCGCAATGCAAGGGCGTCCAACGTCAGGAAATAAAAAATTCTCCCCGCGTTTGCCTCTGGTATGTATAAATAATATAAACCGATAGACAGATGCAATCTTGATTGATACGTTTGATTGAAAGGTAATTTTTTTTCCACAGGTTATCGAAAAATTGGCAAAAATAGAGTGACGGTCCTTTACAGTGTTGAAGAGAAAACTTTATTTGACAAAGGTCAAAAGTCACTGGGTAGGATCATCTCCTTGGCTCTTCTATCCCCATTAATGACAACCTGGACCCTTTCGTCTCTTCTTGGCGAAGATCAAACAATAATACCTTTAAAAATGTCATCGTCTACGAAAATCGAGGGTGCCGCCATTAGTCGACGAAAAAAAATTAGCTGTCGCCTGACGCCTCCATTAAAGGGGCATTCATAACTCAATTTGCATCTCCTTGCTCAGCCACCTGTCATCCACGCGCAATCGTATTCATTACGTTTTGAAATTATGATAAAATGGTAACTGTTAACATTGCAAACATTTAAGAAAAGCAATCCAGCAATGGCTTTTAAAAGGAAAGAAAATGGAAAAGGCAAGCAGGTCCATTATGACTAAAAAAACATATATAAGCCTGCATCAGTCACGTTAAAAGAATGGCAATAATTTCAAGTATCAATTATCCTTTTAGAAATTAAAATAAAATTGGTAAATGCATATACACACTACACTCATAACGTATCAGTAGCAAATATAGATCCAGTTAAATTCCAATATCGAATATATCGAGCACATTCGAGCACATTCGAGCACATTCGAGCACATTCGAGCAGCCTTTCTCGATAGGAATGAAACATGGTGTCGAGCTGAAACGAGCCGCAGCGTAAACTACCCTGTCACGATATTCCACAAATAAAAACTGTGATGCTACATGGGTCATTTACAACGCAGGGGTCATCGGAGGGATGGTTGGCCAATTTTTGACAAGCAGGATCACCGACGTACACGGTCCACCGGGTGACGTATGTATACGCATGCAGAGTTGAACGTCAATGAATATATAGGAACTTGTAGCAGATCGGTACTATTTTTATTTTTAATTCGTCACAGGATAACTCGGCAACAACCAATCAGGATCATCCGACAGGAAGTACCCCCTGCTCGCGCTCATCCGCCACCTACGTAACCAGGAATAAAGCCCCTGCCTTCGATCACCGATCAATTCCTACTCTAAAAGCCATCGATCGATTGGCTTTGCGACGCAGTCACTATATTTTTTAAAATAGTCTCCTTGTTACGTTTTTCTACTTTCAACGTAACCCTTTCAATTGTTCTCTACGTACACGGTAGTGCTTCTGATGCATCGTATCGGACAGGTGCAAAAGTAATTGTGGTTTTTGTTGTAAAGCCTTTTAATAAGAATCGCAATATTTGCACCAGTCTGATACATTGCTGAATATTTCTTTTTTTTATATTGGTATGTAAGATCAAAAGGAATCGTTTGATATTAATTATCATTGTATCCGAATATCACTTGTTGTCAGTATTGCGTAACACGAGTTCCGTGCGAGTTCTGGATAATATTAAGCGCGCCTTATCACAGGCAGAAATTTTCGAGTAGCCAACCAATATGGCTTAGCTTTACAGTGCATTAGGCATGTCAACAGTCTCCTATCTGCCCATCGAAGCGGGCAATCTGTCTTTCAACGTAACCTCACTTTTGAGCTAATAGTCGGTAATAGACGTCAAGAGCTAACATAACACACGAGACCGCTACTATGAGCCAGCTACCTTCCCTAATGATAATAGGCGCTTAACGTTTACGCGACGTTTAACATATGCAACACTTAGCGCTTACACTTGTTAATCTCTAGTGGAACCTTCACCGCCTGTGATAAGGTTGACTTAGTTGATCCGTGCACTATAGTTATTTTTTTTTGTACAAGGCAATTCTACCAAAAACCAACAAAACATTAGAAAGCTGATGCAATTTATTTTGTCTTGTTGTTTTTTTTTAAGAATAATCATTTTTTCGAGTAACTAAGCATAAGTGGACTTTGAAAATGTAATTAAGCTGACAATGCAAGAGTGGCATTTTAATTAACTTTGGGCGATGGTATCGTCGTTCGATTTCCTGTCAAATTAGTTTGACTCGTGATTTATTAATCTTGTTGATAGAGACTTGTGAGTATTCTTTAGTGACATAATTTAAGTTAACACGAATTGAGGAGCGATCGATCATATTTGGATGAAGAACGTTGAATCTCTCAACTGCCGGTTTAATCGGCATTTTAAAGACTAGACTTTATTTTTTGATAGATATCGGTTTACTAAAGATAGGATATTATCTTTATGCTTGTCTGTCCAGTACGTGTACCTGGTAGGATTGATATCGAATAATAGTCTGGTTTGAGTGTAGTGATGGAATTTTTGGAATCATTTGGATAACACTTGTTTTTTTTTTTTTATAGTAACTCACCAGCAAGATCAGCAGGCAATCTTGGATACAGCATCCCAGTCCTGGCGAGCCATTCCAATTGCAGGGGATGAATGTGATGCTGTTGAGGATGAAGTCCTCCAGATTGTGGATGTCCCACAGGTTGACCCTCCTTGTGTATGGAGTGAAAGGCACTACCACCCGCAGGATGATAGTACAGTCCTCCAGGGTGTATCAATGGACCTCCTGGATGAAGTAGCAGACCTTGATTTTGTCTGATTACTCCAGAAGACACCCCATAGGAATTGGGAGTAAGATTCTGATGACCCATGACACCGTTGCCCGTGGGATCCTCTGATCCTGGGGATATCGGAGGACTGGAGACAGGACTCCTGCTTGCGTTGCTTCCTGGACTGGCACTTCCCGTGTGAGTCGGATCCACGTCTACAGAAGTCTCGTCTTCTACATTGTCCGGTCTGAAGTCTGGTCTAGCTTGATCTCTATGACTGGGTGCTTCTCTGAGTAGCGGAGAGTCAGGTCTACCTGATTGGCTCCTTGCTGAACCTGGTGAATCCGGTCTGACGTGCATAAGCGAATGAAGAGGATGACCCAAGACAGAATTTCTGGGATCTACGGGTTCTTGTCTTCTACCAGGTGAGTCGCATCTACCCTGAGACTCCTGCATGGATCTAGGGAATGATTTGGATGTGTTCTCAGGTACCAAGGATCGACCTGTAGCCCGGCCAAGTAGAGCATCGATGCAGAAGGAAGTCTTCCCCAGGGAGTTTGCCTGGCTGGAGTTCAGGAAGTTCATACCCTGCGGTGACGATGTCTCCGTTCTTCTGGGCGACGATTCAGGTTCGTAGCACTTGCGTTGTAAGGATTCCTCGATGAAGACGTTTGGACCAGTGACTTCCTTCTGATGATATCGTTTGTCAGTGTCTTCTCTGTATCGCATCGGCGTCCTGTCCTCGCCCTCTGCGAAGCGATCTTCGAGCGAACGAACACGTGTCTCCTGAGGTGAACGTGGCTCCTCGGAGCGCGGCGAAGAACCAGGATCCTGCAATCGATGCTGAATCCCGTAGAGATGTCTGGAGTGCTGATGCAGCTCGTCGGAGACGATCTGCGCGTTGTAGTGCATTGCACTAGCAGGTGCGGCCATCTTTATCCTCGATTGTCTAAACTCCCGGATACATACCGCAGAGACTCTGGCTCAATCCTTTTATTATCTTTTCGCACAGAAGACTAGGAGGATCGATCGCGCCTCTTTTTTAAATGTCCACAGGTCCACGGCGCACGGTCCAATCTCTTAAAACTCTACGTCAGCAGGAGCAAAACTCGTTCCATAACGATCGACGATATAGATCAACAAAAGATCTATAAATAATCGCAATTTCAAGTAAGATCAATTCACAGTACCATACAGTCAATACTCTACTATACGTTTCAATGTATACTTTTAGGATCCTACGGCAGATCCGATACGTTCACTAGGATCACGATTCTACCCGATCACTGGTCTACACCCTCACAAGGGACAGGAAACGATCTACGATACTCGTATCAGTAACGTGTCGCCAGGACGCAGAGGTGATTAGCTCAGCGTCGCGGCGCAAAGTGAAATCGCGCTAGTATCTGCCGCGTGTGTCCGTCTGTCCGTGCTGGTTCCGAAAATCTGCCCCCGTTCCAGGAGACGATTAAATCGGCAGAGCCACGCCTCCGACGCCCTCTACTCCGAAGCCCCTCCTACGGATCCCTATTAATCACGTGACAGTGAGAAAGAGCGTTCATATACCAACTGGGTGAGTAAGGGAGGCAGCTAGGACGTATCCATTGGCAGAGACTCCACTGACGCCGTTACTGCAGCCAATAAGCGTCGCCTCGTCCGCACCGAGGAACCGCGGAAGCAACCGAAACCACCCGACTCCCTGAAGAGTCTCCACGGCTAGTGAAATTGCACCGCTGAAGACTATACGTGCGATAAAGATACGCGGTACCTCCTGAGGCAACTCAAGAAGTGAGACTGGGTTACAATCAACATTATCCTGACATTAAACTAGCTAGCGAGAGAGTCCCTCGTCCCCCGACCCCCCCTCCCGTCTCCTACCCCGCCGGCCCCCAATTTCTTCTCACCTCGCACCATTCCACTTCCGTTAACTCCCGGAAGTACTATTTCTAACGTAATTTACCTATTCCACGCGCTTCCTATACTCCACTCTTATCAAGGAGCCTAGAGTATCTCTTAGCTAACTATTTATTACTCCTACCTTGCGTTACCCATATTACACAGTTTCACACATACACACATAATGGCTACAGTAATAACTAATTGTTTTAATAATTTTCGCGATATCGATGACTCCTTATCTTTGATGATCGTACTATCAATCACCCACTTGATTCCACACGTAATAGTCACACAATATATATTACATTATTCGAAAACCCATCTTTACTTCTTTATCTCTTTGTAATACGTAATCATTATCTTGTCACTATTTATGCAATTAGCAAACTTTTTCCTACTTGATAAGTTCCAGAGAGAAGCGTGCCTACTTAATGAGTCGGATATATCAGAGTAAAAGTTTCTCTCTCTCTCTCTCTCTCTCTTTACTGGCATTAATTTCTTCTCTTAAATTTACCGAGACTCTTCTCATCCTTTACACAAACTTTCTTCCTCGCTTCTATTAATACACCGTTCCACCAGTCGGCAGTCGATTTCCAAAAAGAGTCACCGTTTCAAGGAACCTTACCGAACCGGTAGCACTCGAGATGTTTGAGTCCCCGACGATGATGGATCACCAGCATCCTCTTCCAAAGCAGGACTCGTTTGTCCGTTCAGTCCGTTTAGTCCGTTTGTCCGTATGTAGCCAAATAAGAGACAGAAAGTGTTTACTTAAGCGCCGTGGCACGTCCAGCACACACTACGCCACTGGGGACTACCCCTACGCAATACTATAACTACTATTCCTCATAGTTTTCTATGTATACTCAGTTATCTACCTACGCTGCTTCTGCTACCAACTTTTTTCTTTGGACATTTAAACCCAACCTGAAGAGGGACGCCAACCTCAGAAAAGATTCTCCAGGCTTCGCTTTTCTTTTATTTATTCATGTGGACCTGCACCCAATAACTTTTAACCATCGATTATGTACTGTCGCGATAAGCTAATCGATAATCTCACCTTTCTCATTGTTAAGTACTAACGCCAAATTCTTTATATAATTTTTTATTTTCATCAAAGGATTTCTTTTCAATTTTTTTTTTTACTTGGCTTCTTCTCGGATCTCAATTTGTATGGCGTTGCTGTACGAAATCTGTTTAAGATATTTAAAGGAGAATATAAATAATTCTTTAACGTAATTATGGATACCTGTACGCTTTAATGTACATTAATGTGTTTACACTGGGAGAACCCATTAACGATTTACGCAACGGCATTATCAATATTTACGATCAATATCCTGAAGGAACACTGTAATTTCATGGATATCGTGATCTACTCGACGTTAACGCATGCGTCATTCTAATATCTAAAAAGAAACATACGTTATTCTATTTACTAAGGATAATGATATCTAGTTTAATTGTAAGTAGAATTATTCTCCTAAATTATTTATCCACCTTGTATATCGTACGCGAACGTGGATACCGCGTGATTGGACAACTAAAAAGATTCTCTTACCGATATAAGATTCATTATCGATCCTACCTAGCAATTAAGGTTTTAATCGCACGTTTAAACAACAAAATTGTCATCTAACGTCCATTACGTACATCGAGCTCGTGATCACTTAATGATCGATTAGGTTTTAGATCTATTGAAGGCGGATAATTATTGTCATAATAATTTCATCCTATCGATACATACATATAACAATACGATAATAAATGTTCAAACCGATGAAGCGATTATAAAAAATCCATCAAGATAAAAGAAACTACTTTTTTTTGGTTAGATTAGGTTATAATTCAGTCCAGATAAAATATAATTGGTTTTCATTTATCTTTCGTACCAATTTCTATATCATATGATTTATGAATCACCGATGATTTACAATTTCATATTATTTTTTCGAGATCGCTATTGTGAATCGATTAAGTCCAAAGATGTGATTATTATCTGTGATTTTAAAGAAGCAATCAAACTGTTTGTTGTTTACAGTTTGAAAAATTGTACTGCTCAGTTAAATTGCTTAATTAACTTTAAATAAAGAGTCTTGAATGATCGTTGAATCGAATACGATAGTATTATAATAATCAATATAGTAACTCATGTGGATACTATACCTATATAGTCTAACTATAGTCTCCAATAATGATACAAAAAAAAATGTATATTGCTTAATTGCGTCCACCTTATAGTATCTTATACACATTAGACATACTTTAGCAAAGACCAACGAGCTTAATTATTTTAATTTCATCATATAAATTAATAATCTACCTATGAGGTTCTTACACAACGTTGTGTTTGTCGATTGATCATTTTCTTAATCTTATATTGGGTTGTTCTCGTTTCACAATAGTCCCGATAAGGCCCAACCTTCTTCCAGGTATAACAA
>JARQSV010000140.1:158201-192104 GCA_030142285.1 Calameuta idolon
ATATATATATATATTCGCGTTACTTATCATGTTCGATGTTATCAAGCACGAGTAGATGATTCAGTTCCTTAGAAATAAAATGGAACTCTTTTGACAAGTAAGTAGCTCATCGATATACATATAAATTGCATATGTATGCCTGGGTGCGATAGAAGATGAGGCCCAATAGTTTCATTGAAAATCTGGTTGATCAATAAAAAAGTGAAAGAATAATGTAAGTTGATTTAGATATTATGAAAATATTTATAATAAAAGCAATTTAGTCTACGTTTCCTGTTATTATATTTTCTTTTTTTTTTTCTACAATTTTATGACTGCGTAGATGTCAGTAATAGTAAGTGATCTCTGAAAATGAGTTCAGTGAGAAAATTTAGGCAATGGCAGAGAATATGGGACAACGTTTGATCTCATATTTATATCAATCTCGTGCCAGTCGACAATTTTTTCTTGTGTAACATTTTCTTTCCACATGTCACGTTGAATAGAACTTATCGTACCAGTCCATACCTGTGCCCATATAATATCCTTATGAATCATAAATAAACACAGTGATTTTGTAACAGTTTAGAATTTAGATCAACGTAGATTTAATAACATATTTTTATTGATTACCTTTTGACAATGAGCAGCCCACTCATAGATCATAATATTCTCCATTTTAATAGCAACTGTCTTAGATCGTTGTAAAAATTTCATACCTAACTTTGTTCGAGAGTGCACCATGTGATAGTATGCTTTCATTAGGTTATATCTATTAACAACATATCAAATAAATACTGTATCAATAGTAAAATATATTTCCTACCTGCTCACCTGGCACTTATAACTTTGATCACCTTTATAAGCTTATTAATCAAATTAAATTGCTTCTTGATTTCAACAATCAAACGACCTGTAGCTTTTACGTTCCTGCTATTGATCTTATGCACTGTTTTAAAATTAATCGAATGACAAAAATGTCTTCTATAGAGTGTACGATCAGTCGATGGGAGACCTACCACAGGATATAATTAATCCTTCCAATCTTTTGATCGCCGTGAAAGAAGCTGCTATCGAAAATTCACCCTTATAGTTAGGCGCTTTAATCATTTTAGTTTTCCAAACAATCGCTGCTTCCAAGCGTTCCGTTCTGACGCACCTTGAATTAGTGAAATTTTATTTGTTTCTCATTAAACCAGTTTTACGTTAGAAAAATCTAACCAGAGCCACATGCACGTGAAGTATCTCTTCTCTGATTCAGGGTCACGTAGATTTATCATGTTTTCACCTTCTTCTTGATAATACTGCTCACATTTTCGGTATGGCAGTATAGTTAATCCAGTTTCCAATTGAATATCCACACAAAGTGCGAAATACCAAGTGCGTCCAGATTTGTCGACATCATCGTTAAAATTAAATTCTGTTAAAAAATGATAACCATACAAAAAATTAGCATCAGTTTAAATGTTAAATAGGAAGTTGGGAAGTCTCAGACATCCCACGCGCCCACTTCCGGGTAAAGGATATCGATAGTATTCTAATCACCTAATTCGCGCATCATGGAAACAGCTTCGTCGTGGCGACGTGCAATTATTAACAAGTGAATGAGCCTAGGTAGTATCCATAACTCCAAGCTAATTGCATGAATCGTACTGCAAATTCTAAAAGTAACAAAACCCAAGCTTGTTGCTTTTGTTGCTTGACCGCGCAGCCATCTTGAGAAGAAGATCCTGACGTATAATTCTGCTACTGCCGTCAACTCCTGCAGCTCCACTGTGTCCTCTTTCCGACAACAAACATTAATAGCGTTATCCTCCAGAGCCCGAATGATGCTTCTGCTCATTGAAAAATATGTCAAACTTAATAAAATGTCTTTCTTATTATATTACAGATAAGCATTGTAAAACCTGTACTGATGCCTGTGCGCTGTTATCATCATATTGACATAAGCTGTGCAGAGGAAAAAGAAATCTCTATTAGTTTCCAATGCTGCGTTCAGGCCCCAAATAGCAGCCAATTTTGCATGTTCGAATTGTCCTCTAATCTATATGGATTAAAGAATTTGAATAAAATTACGTAAGATCATAGAATTAAGTATTTAAAAGTATACCCTAAAGAGTATGAACATCTGGGCTAAACAATTGGCCAGTTGATCCATATAGTCAGCAGCATCCCCATCAAGTATACCGACTGTACAGTGTCTTAAGCAACCAAGCATTAGTCGCTGTTGGTTTAACAACATGGCAGACTTTATTCTGGCCCTGAGGGCTGTCTTTGGGAATGAATATCCAAGTGTTTCTATTGCCTGATTCAGATACTCGCTCGCCTTCGGTACGAGGCCAATCTCCAGGCAGCATCTGCCTTGGAGAATTTGTATTTTACCAGAGAGTAATGGGAGGACGTTCAGCTCGTCATTGCTGTCTTGAAACATCTAAGAGTTATAGATGGAGAAAAATAATTAAAAATGAAATATCGGTTAATCCAATTGCGACTGCTTACTTGACTTAAAATGACTTCACCGTCGTTTAGTAATTTTCGTGCCTGTGGGACGTTGCAGGTAGCCAGACAGACTTCGACGAATTCTAAAATTGTTGTGAGGATCTTATCCTTGCGACCTGATAGGATGATCGATAAAATTAGAGATATTTAAATATTAATTAAATTCAGAACTCTCACCAATTCCACGACAATGGTCCAGTATCTGCGTATATGCAGTGACCAATATTATATTACACTGACAGTTGCTGAAATCCAAATTTGAAAAAGTTCTAGTGGGACATTTATCAACGGGTTTGAAAGCTCTGACACATCTCATGTCCTCTTGCAGGGACGCATTCGACAGGAATTCTGTTTGAAGAACAATGGAAATTATAAATGTTGGTCTTTTGTTCAAGCCAGAAAAGGACGCTTCGTTTGCCCGAGTATATTAAAGTAAGAAACGTAAGAAAGAGTATTACGTTCTTTGAAGCCGGTAGAAGAGTTTCCTACGACGTCGTCAGCAATGTCTATGATGTAGTTAAAGTTTTCACGCTTCTTTCGTTCTTTTGCATCGTCCTCGATGTACGTTTGCCCCAGGAGTTTGACAAAATGACCTTCTCCACAGGAAACACAGCGTCTTGTATTATTCTGCAGATACTTCAGAGCCTTATGGTGAATCTCTACTTTCTGATTCTCGGTCATGAGTCTAACATTGATAAAAGCGTATTTTAATTTCTTTTAAAAATACTTGAAGCACTACTATACTGTACCTATAAGTCGTTTCACGAAACATCGACATCTTAAAACGCATGAGACCGCAGGATGCATATTTTGGTAATTCCTGGAGTGCGTCTGGATAAAAAAGAAATATAATTGGTACACGGAAACGAATTGTGCTATTAAATTACCGGGGGGGAAGAGCAAGTAAAAATTAATAAATTCAATTGTTCTACCAGGAATCACCAAGCCTTTACAGTTGCAATGAAGCTCCATGTCGTAGCGACTACCACTTCGGTTAGTTCGTGTGAAGAAAAGAAGTTTTGGTACCCCCTCGAAATGACCACTTGCGCATTCCAGTACGCGAATTTTGAAAAGGTGCATCACGGCTAAAATTTTAATAAATTCAAACTGTTATTTTCAAATTAAAAAATCCACCATTTAGCGCTACTATAATGCATTGGCCAAACGGAGTCTTGCCTACAGCTATGTCGTGTTGGGTTGTTCCTTTGAGCAGACTTTCCAACATATTTCTATTGATTGTTTCTCCAAAAACAGCAGCGTATTTCAGCAGCATTTGATCCAATGGTGACAGCGAGTCAAATGTCTTCAGTATCATTACTAAAGTAATAATAGTAACTTTATGCTTTTATGCCCCACGGATTGAATAATAATGTTTTATTACCGTCCATTGTCATTTCAGTATCCACTTCTTCCAAACTGAAATGCTTTGAGATGGTGCAAATAGCAATTTGGTTGTTGTCGTTATCGACCTTCGTTATGGACTTGAGACTTTTTTCCGCAATGGTAGCGATGCTGTCCTAACAATGAATATCGATGATGATCCGTCTATTGCTTTGTCCGATAAATATAAAACAAACCCTGTAACTCGAACGATACATTCTCCATTCGTCCTGACGACCCTTGAAGAATTGAGAAGAGGATAGTTGATCAGTTTTGGATAGAGACCTTAAAGATAACGGAGAAAGATCATCTTTGTTATTTGAAGATTCAGTATTTTTCATAATTTTGTCAATCAACCTCTTCAACATCTCTGCTGATGGAATAACCAAGGCCGTATTACGTAGATGCTTTTCACTTATTGTTCTTATTATCAAACCTCCAGCCTGTACAAGACTCACTAGATAACTTTCTATCCACCCTGGATTGCCCATACTCTTCTCTTGAATCACTCTGTAAATTAAATTTGTATTGTGTAATACGAAGAGATTCTACAAAGTTTTCTTCTACGGTATTTCCAATAACGTCAACAGACTTTTCCAATTCGGCTGGGATTCCCATCACGTTCAGAAACTGACAAGCTAATCCAGTATGAAACCATTTGTCGATACCCGTTAGAGTAATGGTCTAAAAAAGGTTTAAAACGATCTACTTATACATACAATAAATACAAATGATACGGACTTAACGTACCTCAGTCTTGTCAAGCATATTATCCGTAAGCGCAGATTCGAATGAAAATTTGTGTCGATGTGCAAATACAAAGAAAATCAAATTTTGCTGAACGATGGTTGCCAAAAACGAGAACGATGCCTTATCACAAAATTCAGCATCGTCGACAAGAACAACCCAAAAGCTCTTAAAGCTCCTATACAGAAGTCTGATTACTAATTTCGAACAGAGCGACTGTCTCTCTCGTTCCTGAAGCGCTTGATACTCCTTGCTGATATGGAAATTGATATTGAAAATCTCATTGAGTGCACATAGCCACTGTGCATATTTTTTCTGTCCTAAATAAGAGAGAATTTTCGTTTCGCGTTCCTTGACTGTTGAAGATGTTGTAAATCCCAGTGGTACAGAGAAGATCAGATTAATCAGTGTCAATGGAATCTGCAAGGACGTCAATGCAACAAATCAAATTATTATATCTATAATAAAAAGTTGATTCAACGTGTACTGTGTATTTTTTATCACTTTTCTCTTTTAATATACCTCATTGTCTCGAGGCATCAAGGATATACGATTGTGCGGAGTTTTACCAGCAAGACAATAAACAAACTCATCGAGCAATCTGCTCTTTCCCATTCGTGGTTCACTTCTGATAATCAAAAAGACATTATTTATTATATTATATTTTGTAACGATCAATTTCTTCGTTGGATATTGTTCAGAACCTTATAATAAGGATATTTTTTATTGGGGTGGTCGCTTCAGGCTTTGGCTCATTAGAACGCGAGGTATTCAAAAAATCTTCCAACATTTTTTTAAAAATTCCAAGTTCTTGATCGCGTCCCAGAATTGGAAATTTCATAGACATTTGATCCTGGCCCTGAACACTAGAGATGAATTACAGATTGGTTGTCTTTAAAACTGATTGCTCATTGATTGCCCTCAATTAAATATTGCTTACTCCGTCTGCTCCACAAATTCATAAATCGGTCCAGTGTTTGTAATACCCTTCAACATTTTTGGTTCCTGTAGAACAAAATGCCGGCTGTCCAGATGTGACCTTAAGAAACTCTCACGATCGCATACGACCTTTGAAAAAATTTAAAAGAAAAGTACCAGCCTTTATTTTGTTTCAATTAATTTTAATTATCATTGATTAAAGTAACATTGAAATCTCATTACCTTATCAGTGTAAGCGCACATTAATCGCGCAGCTTTGTTAACAGGCATGCCAATTACTGTGTATTCTCTGCGAAGAATATGGCCCACCACTCCACAATAGGTCATTCCGGTTGTCACGCCAATTGTCACTGACTTGACATGTCGTTGCGCTGCTAAAGTTTCCCGCACTTTGGCAGCACATCGCAGTCCGATTTGCGACTCCAGTTCGTGAGTGTTGCCACGCAGTCCAAAGATGCAAAGGAAAAGAACATCCTTGTCAAAGAGATTGGTCTTGTTGACACAGCCCTGCATGCTGTCAACTACTCTGAAATTTATTAAGACGTTCGATTAGTTATATAATTTAAAAAATCTTCGATAGCCAAAAACTTAACTGAAAGATATTATTGTAAGCATTATTGACTATGGAGATCAATTTCCTCTTGCCAACGACAGTAGTAATGACATTGATGAACAGGATGACAACTTGTCGCATCTCAGTAAGATATTCTATAGGTTCATCCATTTCAACAGCCTTTATTACAGGCCTCAGCATGTAGCTCATCAGTTTGTCCTTCAGGTGCTCCTTGGCGACTTTATTAATTTTTGGTCGCACTGTAATTCAATTCAAGCAGAGACTAAAGTCAATATTCAAATAAGATTAGAGTCTGTTAAATATATTATTCTTATATTCACAGCTATAATCCACTTGTCTATGTTGATATCGCGGAAGTGCATCACCAGTAAGATTCATGAGCACCGATGCAGCTTCCGGTTCCGGTACACGGTCGGTGGCAAAACTCGAAAACAGAGTAGCACTTTTGGCAATGAATTCGTCATCCTGTTCTGAAATTTGTTAAAATTTCTTTAACGGAGCAACAATGGCCTCGCGCTTATAACTTAATTACCTTCAGTTTTGTAACCCTCCTTTGTCTGTTCCCAGACAACGGTCGATGATAAGATGAGAGTGTGTATCCCATCAGGAAGAACCTCGTGAACGAATTCATTTGGATTGGCCCACTGCCAAGAACTGGGAGCAACGAGAATGTCGCCGCCTCTGTAAAATTTAATTAGACCGTAAACCGAACGAAATTCCTATAATGAAATGACTGTCATACCGACAGAGACCTTCTGCAAATTTCACGTCCCAAACTGGCTTTCCAGTTATTATGTAATGAGACACTTTTTGAGGATTTCCAATAGACGTGAAGTACGTCTTCCCAGACGCTATGGCAAGCTTCACTGGATTTCAGGAGAAATATCAATCCTTTGGAATTAATCAAAAATATATTGTACCCGCTGCTTGCCCGTTAACTCACCTTTCAAAGTGACCCCAACCTCCGTATCAAATGTGCCAAAATGCTTTTGTATGACACACGCAGTGTGCATAGCCTCGATGGCGACGTCTCGCATCACGTCGCCATCCTGCAGTTTCCACATGACAATAAAAGCGTCGCCCGAAAACTTAAGGACGTCTCCCTTGTGGGACAAAATTTCCTGCACCATTGCTCCTATGTAACTGTTCAAGGTTTCCGTAAGCTTTGACGGGCCGCCCTTTCCGGCCATTGTGTATCTCTCTGTGAGGTCCGTGAAACCTGAAATATTGTCATCGCGAGGAAATCAGGTTCCTTTATGATTTTCTAGCAGGGTTTTTAAAGCTTACCGGAAACGTCACCCAGCATCAGAGTTGTGTAATACATCCTGGTGGTGTAGTCATCGTAGTGGTCCAAAATTTCGTCGGGACACATCGAGGCAAAGATTTTCGTGTGCTGCTCGAGTCTTATCTTGCTTGAGGATTGAGATCGTTTCTCCGCCAGTGCACTGTTAATAAACTAAATACGGTTAGGTTCATAGAAATATATAATTTTCTATTTTTATAAATTTATCCAATTGTTTTGCCAACATGGTTCCTCGACCCTATACCTCAGTATCGCTACGTCGCTCCTACTGATGTTCTTTAAATTTCTTCGCTTTTTGGAAGAACTCATTATTCTTCGTAGACACGAGAATCGTGTAGGAGGATATGAGAATTGAGAAGCACGTGTGACACTAAGAAAAAAAAAAGAAGGATGATTTGAAGCATTTAGAAAAATTGAGTGAAGTACGATATATCCAATGAATTCAATTAGTTTAAAAAAATAAACTTGTTTACATTGATTTTATTATAAAATTTTTTAAAATTTATTTCCTTACATTGATTAACATACACATGATATTACATTATTTTTCCTTCCCTCGTGATTTATCAGCCAATCAGCTGCCATCCGACCTGAGAAGTTCCATATTTTAAAAGTATAAAACCGCTTAAATTCTTATTTAATTAAATTCGCCTAATTTTGAAAATCTAAAATTGATTTCAATAAATATATTTAGTCATCCATCACGATTGATCTTCAGTCTCTTTCTTCTTATCCCCATTATGCATTAGCAAGTGGCTCGCTCTAACAGGATGGACAGGAAACTAAAAGCATAAATAACGCGCCAGTCACGTGCGTCCAAAATGCAAAAATTAAATATTTATAAAATAATAAAATTAATAATATACCACAGGCTGGTCTGCAAGGCGAGGAAGTAGGCGGTGTGGGTGGTGGAGGTGGTAAGCAAGGAACTCTGGTAATACTATAAAGATATCCTACGGTGGGTGGTGGTGGAGGTGGTCGAGGTCGAGGAGGTGAACAGGTCACGACAACCTTGGGCGGGCAGGGCATAGGGCAACACGGTGGACACGATGGGCAGGGTCTCAGATATACCTAAAAGAATACCTAATGTTTATTTCAGAAATCAGGTGAGACTGATTAGATGATTTTTAATAATTCTTTGACTGTTATAATTAGAGTTGAAATTCATAATGATTTAAGGGCGTTACGAACCACAGTCTTTGTCGGTTTGGGTGGACAACGGGGTGGGTATGCTGGCCTGCACTGTATACAGGGTGCGCAGGGCACGCAGGGGATGTAAGCAGGAGTACAGGAACTGGAGGACGATGACGTAGACGATCCGCAGCATCCACTTGAATTTTTAACCATTTTCAAATACATTGATGAACATGATTGAAAGTTTTATTTGTAATCAGTTTACCTTATCATTGCGCTTTTCTCATACCACTGTTATCGATCTTTATGTATTTGAAATTTTACTTTGGAAAATTCCTGATGAAACTTTTTATTTGAAAGATCGTCCTACCACGTGAATTTTGGATACCGTGACTCTTTTTTTTACTTCGGTTTACATTACATGAAATTAAATTTTTCCTGAAATTTGGAACTTGCGAGCTTCCCCGGCTAAGGGCAATTTCCAAATTCGATCGTTCCTTGTCTCAATGTTACCATAGCAATGTCGAAGTTCAATGATTGGTCGGATATAGATCGAAAGATTACATAGGAGTGACAGAGAAATCTCTCGAGCTCGATTAACAATTTACAGTCGCCTTTTTAAAAACTTAGAATTTTATTTACATAATAATGGATCGTTATATATTTTTCTTCATCCAAATTATACAGTCTACCGACGATATTATAATTCTAAGTCAAACCTTATATGCTAAGATCGTTCATACATTAACAAATTTGAGTACTATTCGTGTGGATGAAAATAAGTCAGATTTTAGAATCAGTTTACACATCGTGACGTGACTTCCACTATTTGAAAGCACAACGTCCGTTTTAATGATTCTAGTAGACACATAGCAGGCTAGCACTATTATTTCCATATAAATGTAGACAAATTTAAATTGTCACAAAGTCTTGGACGCTATGCGAACTTAATGCAAGTCCAGAGACTCCATTTTATTTTCGATAAGACGTTTAATTACCATTAACCACGGAATTTATATCTTGCGATGGATATATATATATATATGTTCAAATATGTAGACGCCATTTAAAATACACCATCAATATGGTTAACGGAAATAGAGGTATCAAATAATGTAATTCATACAATAGTTTTATCTTTTTCGGAAGTGCCATGCGTTATGCTTACCAAAGTTAAAATATTTGTAGTGAGCTTATATAAAAACAAAAACTATTTGTATAATTATCTACGAATAAAAGCTATATTACTATTTTAAATACCTAATATAAAAAAACCAGTGCGCTATGGCTTCCGTGTGTGCCAATAGGAAATCCTTATAATAATCTAATACAAAACATTACCTCATCAATATCACGTGAGATGATATTTTGACTTGTTGCTTTACCTTTTCTTTCGTTGCCAAAATATCGAGTTCTTCGAATACAAATAACCTAAGCATGCCATTTTCTTTTGCTATCTACGGTTTATGCGCAGATTAATTAAAAAAAAAAAGAAAAAAAAAAGAATTTATCTCGAAAATCAATTTGTACGATCAATATCAATAGACAAATTAATCTTCCGTTATTCAGAATATTAGTTTTGTATAATGTCGACACACTATATGCCACTCGTGAATGAAACGGCGCTTATGAGTATCGTGGACAAAGGATACTGTTCTTAGTTGATATTGAACGAACAAAGTGTTTCGATGACAATTACTGCACACCTTCCTTTCTTTTCTACTTACAAATCTTAGGTTAATTATATTACTTATTCTGACTTGACTGACGGTACCAGTGCAGCTATTGTCGGCGACTTGAGCTCCGAGCGCAGACTAATCCTCATGTGTTTTAGCAGAGTGTACTTCTTCCTAACTGCTTGGTATTTACTTTTATCAGCGTTTATAATGATCCCAGCCATAGCTCGTACTACAGGTATCAGGTCTTCTTTGTTGTAGGTGCTATAATGCACTAAAGTGTTTGTCCAGATGGATTTCTCTTCATCCGCATCATTAGTACCAATGGCACTGTGGATTTAATAATTAGAATGAAAATAACGAACGATTTCTAGAGGTACTATCAATGATAAACTTACAAAAATGAAAGATACATTGCTGCAGCTGCGATAAGACTCGGTGGATAATGACACATTTCATATGTGACCAGACACTGCTCCAAAAAGTACTTTGCCATCGTGTGATGAAGAGGAAGAGCCTATTTTTTTTTAGATAGAATCATTTTGCGTTAGAAATAAATATTGAATATGAGTTATTATTGTAAGAACTTTTTTTTTAATTATGGTATTAATGTTTGATGCGGCTATTTATTGTAGAAAGCGTTGAAAAATATATTTGCATACTTTTCCAGCCTTGCTGTATCTTCTGAGGAAATGCAGTGGCAATGGTCGTCCAAAAGAGTAATCGAGTGTCCGTACAATTAAGATTTCCATCTGCAGTATCTCAGCTTTTGTGTAAGCATTGTCCGTTATGTATACAAAATCGCTTATGTCAGGCGAATACATTTCTTCGTATTTACTCGCTATAAACATTGCAGCAACACCTACCAGTTGAAGTCTCTTCCGGTCTATCGACCTGTACGACTATTAAATTAATAATAGAAGTATGTTAATATAAATTACAAATGGCGGGATTAAAACAGACACAAGACTGATTGAAATAGTTTTGAAAAATTACGAATGTACCTGCAGAAACCGATCAATGATTGCGACAGTCAAATAAAGCGTTTCTTGCATAAGGTGAAATTGTTGATGCACATCAACAAGCCAGTCAATAAGTACACCTCTCATTTTTGGAGAAACTTCTTGTCCCGCAAGGAAATCCTTTTCCACGGGAAACCGTTTTTCCAACGTTCTTAAATAAGCATATATGTTATTGCTATAAATAGACACCAACATGGGATTTTCCTTGTCCTCCTCGTCGATATCCTCCACAGCCAGCAAGTCTGACGAGAATGATTCCACTTCCTTTTTGATTTGTGGAGGATTCGAGATGACATTGTTTGTTGTAGAAGTTAAATTCTTCAATACTGGTTTAACAATTTGCACTGGTGGCTTTTCTGTTATTTTGTCAGCTAGTTTCTGATGTTGATTAACAATAGGTTTCTTTTGCACGTTTGACAATAATCGGGATTGACCTTTTGCTTCGACACCTTTTAGAGCATTCACTTTATTCCCAATTTCTCCCAAAGCAGCTCTTTTAGTCTGTATCGAAGCAGCGGTTGCTGATTTTATATTTTTTACATTTTCCTGATTAATTGTATTCTGAAACAAAGCAATAATAATACTTAATGCCCATAATAAGACTAGCCATTTAAGGCATATTTATCTCAACTCATTTTTCATTGTTATTTGTTTATCGATCATAGAGACACCTTCAACCTAAACGAAGAATTAGAACACCATCATACGTAAGCACTCAAAATATATGCATACATTTTTTTTCCAATTAAGCCTATCATTTTCCAAAATTTAAAACAAACAGCTATAATCATTTACGCGATTAATGTTAAACTTCAATTATATATGATTTTCATTATTTAATAATTTTCAAAACAGAATGGAGTACAAATAATATAACAATAAAAATGGTGTACAAAGAACGCGTGGCTCTAAAAGAAAAACAAGCACAAGAATATTTATACGAAGGAGATATTTAATATATTATAAGATAATCTTATAAATGTGTAATTATTTAAAAAGTATAAACGAAATACGGCGTGCAGGATGGAGATCCTGGCAACCAACCGTCTCTTCGTCACGCTCATTCTCTTATATTTAGCTAAACAAATAATATAAATACATAAAGCTTATTGAACCAATATCGACATAAATGCCTAAAAGCAGCTAACCAATAGTTATTTAAAATAACTTATAAACGAACGAGAGTCACGGGACGTCTGTAAATCAGATTCGTTTAAAGGAAGGGCCGAGGGTATTTAAACGAACCATTCGGACCGTTACGCTCCTTCCCTCCATCACATTGACCCGAGACTCGATGCTATCGGCGAGATGAATTTCTAACTCACCGTAACGGCAATCCGATTTCTTAACGCCATTGTCGATGTAATTCTTGTTTCACTGAAGATTACAACAATCCAAATTAAAAATAAATTTCCCTCCAGCCAAGAGTCTTAGCTTTTTTGCGGATTGCTAAACACAGCACACACTTCGCAGTAACGACTCTTGACGGTTTGAAATTGTTTGCCCGGTCGCCGGAAGTCTGGTTGTTACAGATGGCCAGTCGAGTGTGGCGGGGAGAACCGTGGAATATTATCCGTCAATTCGATTGGCTCCTTCGTTTATCTTATGTTTAACCGAAACCACTTTATTTTATTCTTTTTTCATGCTCTTGGACCTTTAACTGTACTTTACCGATAAAAATTTATAAGGGAGCGACGCTTATTAAAAAATATAAACTTTTAATTTAAGTGGAATTTAAAAATGTCGTTGAACATCGTGCCTGATCGTGCCTTCTCTTTTCTTTTCATTCGCCCCACTACTGGCTGCTAAAGGGGCGCGGAATGTGATGTGTCTGTGCATATGTGTATATATATATATATACGTTTATGCACAGAATTATCATTTCTGAGTAACTGTCATGATTGTCCTTTACGATTGTTCTTATTTTTTTATATAAATAAGAAATTGTCAGGTACGCATAGAGTGTGATTTGCGAATCTCTATACATGTAAAATCAAATTATTGAGAATTCTTGTAAAATAGAGAACTGTCAGTCTATGCTGACCGAAGGGTTGTTTTGACAAGTCTCATTTTTGTTGTTAGTTTGCATATGAACAAAGTATAAATCTAGTTTATATGGTTTGCTTATAGCTGACAATCTTTATGGTATGAATGATTTATACCGATGTAAAAGGATCAGATATAAATACTACAGTGAAGAGCAGTTATAGAAGTTAAGATGTCGATTAATGTGGATATAAGGTTGAAGCGTGCTAGTAAAATTTATCATGAAGGAGTAAGTCGTACGCTTATATATCTTGTACATTTATTATATTTTTTTGGAGCCTACTAATGGACAATGTTTCAGGAAATTGTAGCTGGTCTGATTATATTACAAACCAATTCGGATATTAAGCACGATGGTATCTTTCTTACGATGGAAGGTTCTGTGAACTTACAGCTGAGCTCCAAAAATGTTGGCATATTTGAAGCATTCTACAACTCTGTTAAGGTGTGCAAGGAGAACATTAGATTAGACTTATTAAAATGGATTGGATGTTTTCAATGTTTGATCTGTTTTTAGCCTATTCAGTTGGTTCAATATACATTGGACGTTGCACCTTCGGGGAAGATACCAAGCGGCAGAATAGAAATACCGTTTGAATTACCACTGAAACCCCGTGGAAGCAAATCTCTGTATCAAACTTATCATGGGGTTTTTGTAAATGTCCAGTATTTAATTCGCTGTGACATAAAGCGAAGTTTCCTTGCCAAAGATGTCAGTAAATCATTGGAATTCATTGTGGAAGATAAGCCAAACCTTAAGGCTGAAAAGGAACAAAATAAAATTGTCTTTTTCAAGATAATGCCGGAATCACTTCAAAATGCAAGAGACAGAGCTAACTTGCCGTCATTCCTCATTTCCGGAAGACTTGATTCATTGTATTGTAATTTATCAGAACCGTTAACAGGAGAGGTAAAAGCATTATTCATTTTTTTTACATGAATCGAAAAATCATTGAATATTCATCCTGACATTAATATTCCGATTGTCTCATTAAATAGGTTATTATCGAGAAATGTGAAGCTACGATAAAATCCATTGAACTCCAACTAGTGAGAGTGGAGACTTGCGGTTGTGCCGAAGGCTATTCCAGAGATGGTGAATATACAGTATAAGCATGACAATGCAAATAGAATTTATTTAATATTGTTATTTAACATATTTTATTCACAGCGACAGAAATACAAAATATACAAATTGGTGAAGGAAATGTATGTACAGGAATCGGTATACCAATTTACATGATATTTCCACGACTCTTCACCTGCCCTACTCTAAGCACAAGCAACTTCAAAGTTGGTAAGATCCTCTTTAACTAGATATATCAAGCGAATAAACTGCACGACGGCAAAGAAGTCAACATTAAACAATTATTCTGTTCTTTCAGAGTTCGAAGTTAATCTAATTGTTGTGTTCGCGGATGACTACCTCGTGACCGAAAATTTTCCCATTGTTCTCAGTAGACATTAAAGGTAAGGTGATGTGCTCTCATAAGAAATCAACACACGTTTCATGTTTTTAATGATATCAACGATAAAAAGTGACTTGATTGGAGACGAATGAGTATATTGGAGTTTTTAGTGTTTGGGTTCTCAGATCAATTGCACAGAGTACCCAAGACACCAAAAACCGTTACACAAGATGCTCAGACGCTAAGAAAGAAATATAAATAATTATATAGACAACAAAAACTATGTCTAGGGATAGGTACCTTGGAGAGTTTTATAATAAATATACGTGTTAGCAATTTATCTATTTTAAAGTTCATATGAGTTTTCATAATAATGTTACCTAATCTAATAATGTTACCTAATTTTAGGGTTCTTTAAATTTTATTTATATCTGTGGTATTCTTTAATACAATGTTTATATACATACTGTCAATAAACAAAAGGTATTACACATATGATATTTATCATAAAAGTGTACCTTTAACATGATTTCAAAAAAAACGATACACTGTTCAGTAAACGAACGTGTATTGGTATATGACATGCAGCAAATATCTTGAAATATATTTCATAATATAAAAAATGTATTATATTCATGCAGAGCCACGATTTCATTTGAATTATTGTGATCGGGTGGAATATTTTCGTATTGTCTCAGTCAAATCCAGCTTTCTGAACAAAAAGTCTATAATATTTCTCAACGTGTTTGTTGTGTGTCAGTCCAACCGATGTTAGCAACACAATGTAGCCAAGTACGAAAGTTAATAGCTTGTGTCGTCCAAACCATGCCATGAGACCTCTTCTATCGGTGCTCCTGAAGTTAGAAAAAAATAATATTTTTTATGTTTCGATGCAAAGTAAACTTCCATAAGAAGCTAGTCGAACAGTATTTTGTTGACATCCACATCGAATAAGATTTAATTATAAAGCTTTGCTTTACCTTGGTGGCCGGAAGTCTTGACTGTATACTAGAAGGTAGCGAATTCGTACAAGCTCACTGTTTATGACCAAATAGTATTTATTTGGAACTTTGCCTCCGGCAGAATCGACCACCCTATTTCTTGAGGTATCACCTACACAATTTATAGGTAAATTTTACTTCGACTAATTATAATAGGCCTATAAGTTTATTTATATGAATATTAACGTATGTACCTGAATTTCCTTGCTTCACGTCAGGATGATTGATGAGTTCACAGAGTGCAACGCAGCTGAGCTCACTGCCTAGGACACTTCCACCCCATCCGTAGCCAACAGGGCTGTATGGTAAACTTACTCCTAATTCGCTCGATAGATATATTCCTTTACCAAAAAGTGCAGTCTGCATAATTGAGATATTTTGTTATATTTCTAATAATAACTGAACAAAGTGGTTTAAAATATACAAAAATCTACAATAATTAATACACTGTCCAATACATTTAGTATACTGACTGTGAAACTATATCAAAACACGTTTTCACATTACCTTGCACATGTTCTGCTGCAAACCGTAATGTATGATGGAGTGGAAATTTTCTAAACGGCTACCGTGATATGCATAAAAAGTTGAATGACCTTGTGCTGCATTTTTCCATTTCTCTTCTGACGTGGATTGCTTGGCACTTGCAATTTGGAATATTAAATTTGGTGGTGCAGCTTTCATTTCTGATGGTACTCTTTGTAAAACCGATTCAAACTGAAAATATCAGATATCATTAGCATTAATAGTCTACAGAACTGCTAAGTTTTACTGGCTTCAAGTGTATGTGTTTAAGAAGACTTACACAGTCTTTATTTACACTTCTGATATTAGGATCCCTTAATCTTATAAGAACCCAATATAATAAATCAATAGTTTTTCCATAATTAGAATAAGCATTAGGTTCGTGTAATTCTTGATAAATGATAGTCAGTGGTGGAACTATCTCAATAGCCTTTCTCTGAAAAATATTTGTTTAATATATAAAAGTGTAAACCGAGCAACTCCAACTAATCTATTTCATATTATTTTAAAAATTATACCAAAGCTTCAATATCCTTGCATTCGTTGATTATGTACATTGGTGGGAATGGTTTTAAGCAAGAATCAAATCGATAGCTATGGCATGCTGCTATAAAAAGTGACCATTTTAGGTCAGCAGCTTTAAGATCCTTTTGGAATAAATGCTTGAGTGACGATATCTTCCTATCCGAATCCTCCTGCGTCACTGGAGATTTCATCCCATGTGTAGTGGATGCTAAACGAAGTTCTGACGTTTGTGTTAAACTTTTGTCAACGTCGATCTCTTTATAACTCTGAGCATCCATTTGATTTTTTTCACACGCTTGAGAATTTTCTTCTACGCAGGCCATTTTTTTCCCAAGAAATTATACCTACATTTATATATTCAAGGTATCAACTTTACTCCAAAATGTTTGAAATGCTTACGTCAAATCATAACAATGTTTTAATAAAGCCAAATGCTCCAAGCTATATTGGTTTTATCAAAAGCAAACTGCACATAATTTAATCCCAGTAAGAGTACCAGGAAAGCTTACTTTATTATACAACTTATAATTGCTTATATTTGAGGTTGCTTATGGTACAGTAAGAAACAAGACATCTCGTATGGACGTAAACACAAGACTGACGTATCTCAATCTGATCCGTTACAGTCCCAAATTTTTCACAGAACAGCGTACATCTTCGGTCTAAATAGCTTATTTAAGATATGCTTAACACTCTTGACTTACAACACTAGTTAATCGAACTAAGTAAATATCATTTAATGGAAGTATACGATGATATCTGCTAGTGAAATTGTCACGTCAGGTGACGAGCTTTGAACGTGTAACCTGTATATGTAGATTAACGATAGATATGATTTCATTATCGAAAGAAATACGAAACTATAAAATAATCCTGATTAGAGTAAGGAAATCATAATCTTAAATGAAATAGCATCGGTTTCAACAATTCGTGAAAACTTTCAACAATCAATATATACTGCTCAAAACGTGTGTTGTGTTGTATTTATCGACAGAGTATATCAAGTGATAGAAGTGTAAATTAATTACGTTCAATAACGCCAAATTGTCGCGCGATGCAATGTAATATAGAAGTGCGTTGTTTAAAAATGTTTAGACTTTTTTACGTTAATTCAGAGTGAATTATTCGAAAAGAACATTTGAATGGATCAGTAAATCATAGAATTCTTGAGTAATCGAGTCCTTTTCAAAACGACCTCACGGCGAGCCAATAGGAAAGTGTTTTACTAGATCTAGTAAAGTCGTTTGACCAATCGCAGCTAAGCTATCATATTCAAAAATTCCCTTAGTACGTATATTCTTCTAAAACGAAGTAGACGTGAACAGTGGAAGGTGTAAATTTTAACGTCGATTATATGGTAATTAAATATCGATGACTAGCAGTAATACAATATTAAATACATACCTAAATCAGTATTTCATGCAATTGATTATTCAAAGGAGTATTTATAGCCCGTTATATAAAATAAACCTCACTTATTAGGCCAGCGACAGCCTGAAAGGGAGAAGAGTATTTGATATTTAATTTCTTAATCAGTTTCTTTATTCCCTTTATATTTGCTTGAAGCAGGCGCTTCGTTAATAAGAAAACGTCAAATTTATAGTTAATGCAGAATTCGTATCTTACATGGAGAAAATATGATTTATCGTTTCATAGCAGAGACGCAGACCATTGCTCGCACGTACGTGATACGTTTAATGGGACAAACACATTGATTACAAGAAATTTATCTCAAAATCTGAAACATCTTTGCAATAGGTTCGCTGTCGTATGTAGAAAATGTCTAGCAACTGTTTCCGTGACGTTGCCGTTTTGTTTTCGTTGCTTTTGTCAGAATAAAAAGAAAGGAGTTAGCGCGGCACACGTAGCATATAGATAATACAGACTACAGAGCAGGCACGAGCACAATACTATTTTCTTTCTTTCGTAACGTAAATATATTATAATCAGATTTGAAAGAGAGTACACGCAACAGCATCAGGAAAATAGTGAATTTCATCCTCAAGATTTTCATCACTGCTCGCTTCGAAAGGGCAAGCAGGAACGAAGAAAGAGAGAGACGAAGAAACAGAAGAATGCGAGTGGAGGAGAAAGAGAAGACCTGCCAAGAGGAAGAGTGAGAGAATAAGAAGAGAAGAGGACGCGAAAGAGAAGAGAGGAAGAAGGTCCGAGACTGATGTTCTCCAAGTTACGTGCGAGTAGGAACGCGCGAGTTTGTCGCTTCCATTATGAAAGTATTGTTGGGAGTGACAAAGAAAGGAGAGAGCAAAGGATCGTTAAATCATGGAATGTGCTTTCTTTCGTAAAACAGAAGATTCTGTAAGATCGGCCGGCCGGTTGTTTCGCGTCGCAGGGATTTTCTCGAGTGAAAAGTTGGCAGCACTGCGCTTCAATGTCATGCTTCAAGGTAAACTATCGATGACGTCAGTGTACGTCACTTAACAAGTGGGAGTGGATGGATGGATGTCTGCATCCGCGGTGGTTTTCGCGAATCGCACTCGGAATCTGCAGAAAGCCCGACTGTGTCGAGGCGAGGATGTTACGGGTTTCCTAGCGATGTAGTGCCGTGAAGAGTGGCGTTGATTCGCACGTGTTTTCGCGATACGTGGAAAATCACCGAAATCTGTTTGCGCATGCCCGCGCCCGATGACGTCATGAAAATTGTGGTTTTGATCAAGCTCGTTCAGTTTTTTTTTCAACAATAATGTTGCTGTGCGAAGTTAAATAATTAGTGGACAACAGGGGGAACCGAGGCCCGAGAACCGAGGCTCCACCGGTGAAAATCGTGAGTACCATCGAACTCTTAACGCGCTACGTCGTCTTTTCAAAAACTCATCCGCGAGGGTACAGTCTGTTCGACATGGCCTTCACACATGCATATGACATTGAGTTTCGTTTTCAAAAAAAAAAATTATTCACCTGCATAATGATTTTATTGACGATGCGTTTGACCGTCGGAAGGGATGTTAGATCCGCAGTGGATTTTAGCGAGATTTCAGTATTCTGTGTCTTATGGTTTTCGCGGAGACCGTAATTAACGTGCCTCGTCCCTTCTTGCGGATATATTGATCTTGTTTGCAGCAAGTATGGAACCAAATGTCCAGAGTTTACATTGCGTGATCTTTTGTGGCTTCACGAGGGGATTGGATCAATCTTCTATCTCAGAGATTACTTGAGGAAATAATCTCAGCTCCATTGTGAGCCTTGCAGTTGTAGTTAAACAATTGTTTTATCGCTTTTGAACTTAATCAATACTGTTTTTTCCCCACTTTTTTATGGGAAGACGTTTTCTTCATATTTTCTATCCAATGCTTCGGTTATATGTTATTTCTTCTGTTTTGTTTATGCCTTACTACTTCTTAGGAAAAATAGTCTATAATGTGAGTCTGATGAGAATCTCGAGGCAGCTATGCTGATCATTCGCTGAGAACCGAACAAGAATGTTTTGAATTAAGATCTGATTTGAAATATGCAACGTTTGCAGTATCAATTTATGTCGTAATTTATTATGCTTGCTTTTACTATTTCACTAAAGATGAATCAGTTAGGTTAGATGTCGAGTATTGTGGGGTATGACTACTATGCACTATGTTATTATACGCTTTAAACCATTCTGCATATTACACTGATAAATACTTCCTTAGTTTTAGTAATTATATCAAGTTTATTTATTACATTATTAGATTATCACATTTGTTGATATATTAAAGTAAAAATATCGTGTCTTGCTAAAGAATATCGAGATGCAACAGAAAACTTTTTTAAACGATATATACGATCAGTTATATTTTTAACAACAATGGAGCAAATTCTACTCCTCATTGTAAAACTATAATTTATATATTATTAACAATAACATGGGACAGTTCACCATCATGTTTACATGTAGAATATTAAATTGCTCCTTGATTGTAATGTCAGTTCTTTTCCTCTCTTGACCGCCAGCATTGAACTATTATGGCTGATGTACCGAAGGTAGTTTAAACAGCTGCATCATTATCTTAAAGTAATAATTGTTTTAGGCTTTCTTGAACCTGGATTCCTCTTTGTTATAACAGATACATAACGATAAAAATTGATGGTATTATATGAAAAATATCAAATATTTTTTATCCTACTTTAACAGCAATGTACAATATAACAATAAATCTATATCTGAAATTGATGGTAACATTTAAATAGTTTCTAACCCACACAGCATTATCGCATAAAGTAATGCAAAACGAAGCAAGGAACAATATTTTCTGTCGCAATGAATTTTCTTCGAGATAACATGAGAAATACCAAACATAAAGCATAAAACCTCTGTGTATGTAAATATGTCATATCTCATTGGATGTATATCTAGCGAAAATAATTATATCCAGTGTAAGATCAATTGAGAATGAATGCACTCTAAAACTATTTTGTTTGCTTGTTTTTTGTCCTTGATGTTAGACTTATGGGTTTGGGAAGTCTTGTGATTTCTCATCCGATAACGCCATCTACGCATTGGATTTATTTATCTCGCGAAATTCAGTCGGTAACATGGAAAACTTTACGTTCCACCGGGATCATCGTAACATTTCGTCGTTACCAATTTTCGATGCATTAAGAACCAAGTAGGAACGAACATAATAAATACTTATACCTGTTACACCTATGATAATTCCTTCCGATTCTTTTGAGATTTACAATGTATATCTACATGTAAATCAAGGTGAGAGTTTGTTTGCATTTATATGCAGCGACACTGTCTGATGTTAATGCCGCAATTGTTTACTCTGACGAAGAAGAAGATTTCAATGGAAACTGACATTTATGTCCAAGAATGTCAATTACGAGTGGAATTACGATCATTATATTGTTTAAACAATATCTTATATTGCAAGAATCCCTACGCGAAGTTACGACGAGCCATCGTTATAACCTGCAACAAATTTTCAATGAGAAACATTTACACCCATTTTAATTATCAGTTACATATGAGATAAGGAGAGTCGATCGAAGAATTTGATTCCTTCAAAAAAATTATAAATGGCGTACATTCATTGCGTCACTGTCGCGTATAATTTCCATTACCAAATGTTTGGTTAGGCTCGAATCCAAATTTGATTCCGGTTGCAGTCTATTGGCATAAAAGACGCTTTTCCCGCGGTTGACGCTTCACACGTATTTCCAATAAAAATGCCTGAAAGATTTTATTTCGGACGAATAAAGAATGTATCTCGCAGTATCGATTCTCTGCTTCGCGGAAACAAGAGTGACGTCGAGCAATTTGCTTCTGGGGGGGGAAAAAAAGACTCCATTTTTTCTATTCAGTCTTTTTCAAATAATACGAAGAGGAGAAAAAAAAAC
Organism: Calameuta idolon; assembly: GCA_030142285.1. NCBI lineage: Eukaryota > Metazoa > Arthropoda > Insecta > Hymenoptera > Cephidae > Calameuta > Calameuta idolon. Next base: position 180,298 of record JARQSV010000140.1, read on the forward strand.
ATACCGGACGCTGACAGCATCCTCCGCCTATACGTAATACCTGTAATTAAGGATGCATAAATATTACATAATATACAAAAATTGACATTTTTTGTCTCAACATAGCGCATCCAAAATTTTATTCTGCTTTGACAATTCTTTTTTTTTTTTCTTTTTCTTTTTCTCAGTCATTTATTCGAAGTCGAAGATAAGCCGGTAGCGTCGCTCTCTTATCAGATATCCCCTTATCGTACGATCTAACGAAACCTAGACCTTCGACTGAGATAGCGCGACACTTGTATTATGACAATGCCCACGTTTGACCCCGCGACAGAAAACATACTTGAACTCTGAGATATGCAAAGTTGCCAGCGAGCATATGACCCAAACATTGACTCTTCTTATTACGCTCGAAACACGAAGACTGGGTCAGCCGAAGCTTCCGCACTCGATTCGATTTACGAGAAAACTCATTTGCGGAGCAGCCTTTATCATACGAAATACATTTATGAATGATCGTCACTGATAACGCTTGATGCCGCGAGACAAGAGTAGAATCAGGGATTTGTTACGTCCTTTGAGATTTTTCACTTTTACTTTCTCTCTTTTTTTCTTTTTTTTTTTGCGGAGATTATCGAAAATTCTCATTCGGATTCAATTTGCCTAAAGTGTTAAAGTGAATTAAAGTGACTCTGTTCTAGCCAGAAGTAACTTTACAACTGCGATTTAAGTATTTGTCGGAAATCAGACGTTTTTTTTTTTTTCAAATTCAATCAACTCCTTACACTTTTGACAATTCACTGACTAGCATTGACCTTTAACTTCGGAAATTTTTTATATGCAAAATCACACTTCGCGGTCGTTTCGAAATTTCGTATTTGCACAACTTTACATTTGCCTCTGTCCAGTGAAAAATTCTAATTGCCTCTACGTGCGCGTACGTCTTGGCTTCTATTTTTTTTTTTTATTTCTTGCTCCTTTATTTTCAGCTAAAATTCAATGTTCCTTAATCTCGAACCCTCCGCGAGACTCTGTACGGTATGAAAAAAAAAAGAAAAAAAAACCGATTTTCTTTTTGAATTTTATTCTCACAGATCTTTAATTCGAGGGTAGGAGATAGATGATTACGTTGTATCTCGGAGTCTTATCGTCAGGCTCCGCTATAAGAATGGAGGTCTTGCACGTGGCCATAGGACCACGTGGGCCTTTTACCTGCGTCACCGACCGAACCGACACCCCATCGCGTATTGATTGAGTGTGGCCATGGTCGTATCCATAGCAACGTTTCTTCTACCTGTACGTTGTGCACGATCGTCAAACTACACAGTACCTTCCGTACCTACGGGCCTGTCTTACCCTTTATACATCTATATATATATATATATATATATCGTATAGAACAGTATAGTATAGTTAGACTTTATCCGGTTATGTATATATATATATATATATATAACGTTCACCTGCCGACCCCGTCAATACTTTACCCCCTTTAATATAAATCTATTTGTTCTGTCAGCTGCTGGAAAGACGGCTTCAAATTTTATGACTCTCAGATAACATTTTGCTTCGTTATCTTTATTCGTATCGGTTACTGCACTGAGTATCGAATCACTTTTGAGGAGGATGCCGAGTGCTGAATTTTCTTAAATTTCGAGCTGGTAGTTTTTGGCATTTTTTTGTTTTTTATTTTTTATCTCGGACTAACGAGAGTCGACTTTTGCTTGGGTTATTAGCGCTGGAAGATGCGCATGTAGGAGGGGATGAATTTGCAGGGAATCTTCGTAATGCCTCGGGTAATGATAATGCGGGGGATATTTTTTATTGCGTCCTCTTTGCTATTGTTGTTATTCGAAAGTCTGCGTCTTGGGCCAATTTGGATTTAATGGGTTTCGGGTGTTTTTCGAGACCGCCGGATTTTTCAGGCTTTTCACTGATTTATCGATGGTCGTCGAGATTTGCGGATTGGAGCACGTCGCCATTTGGTTTGAGCATCCATGGTGGCGGGAAGATTTGAATTCATCTTTTGAGTCGCGCTTAGCGCGCAAGTAGACAATCATACGTATTGAGCCGAGCGGCTGTGAAATACAATGTATTTTTTTTTATTTATTACAGACTGTCCTATGGTAAATAAAAAAAGAGATTTCGAAGGTTGAAAAGAAAATTGACAAAATTCGTTATGCCTCGTAAGAGTTTGAGGGGTTTTTGACTTTGTTTTTATGCCTTGACTCTTTCTCGTACAAAGAGGTTTTTTTCTCGTATCTCTTGAGCATTGAAACATTTTTTTTTTCCCCCCTTCAGTTAGGCTTCTTTGACAGAGCTCTGGGAAAAATAGTAAAAGTAGGTAAGAAATCATTTGGGGGAAGGGTTGGGGGGGGGGGCTGAAGTAAAAAAAAATTATTTGAAAGCATGCAATGACTCGTGATACTTAATGGGGTTCCCTTATCGTCTAGACAACGAATTGCAATGTTTTCACGAAGCGAAAACTTATCGCAAGATCGCTTCCCGGATATGATATATATTTTATGTTTTCAAGAACAATGATTATTATTATTATTATTTTATAGAAATCGGTCGGCTTCTTATTTCACGAATTCTTGAAGCTGTAAAGAAATCTTACGTAAGACCAATCATCTTACAGTATTTCCCACTGGCGGATATCAGGTATCGCGTACGATTCTTATCAGTATAAATAATCGTTAAATGACTCAATTGAAAATCGCCTTTCCCGAACGATCGACTGTCTTGTTGTCGGGTTCGCAATTGTCCAGCAGGTTTGATTCGGCGTCGATTAAATGCCAGGTTAAGCGGTGGATAGAAATTTTAAGAAAAATCAATAACTTCCAGATTCGACCACCGGATTCGAATTCCTAGTGGTAAGAGAAATTCGTGAAACGGTACTTGGCAGCAGTGTGGCCAATAGAGGACGAAAAAAAAAAAATTAGCGAATACAGGGAGGATCATCGCTGACCAAAGTAGTAGCCGCGAACCGTGCGCGAGTAAATGGAGTAACCAGGGTGCGTCATTGAGCGGCGGGTCCCAACGACGATCGTTCGCATCGTCGGGAGGAGTATGAAAGCAAGACAAGATCCAAAGGTTGGTATCCTGGAGTTTTTAAGGACTAGGATCAGGAGGATAAGGATTCCAAGGGAGGGAAGGAGGTTGCTAAGTCGAGGACGCGAGTCCAAGGAATAATTTCTCTGTTGCTGGTAGCAGCGTCGGTACGGTAATGGTAGCAGCGCTACTGGTGTTGCTGGTGCTGGTGGTGGGTGGTGGGTGGTGGAGGTGGTGGTGGTAGTTAGGACGACTACACGTCGACGTCGACGTCGGCGGTGTGTGAGTCGTGATGGAGGGGGAAGAGGTTCGAGTGTGGTCGGAGGGGACGCTGCGACGCCGGGCGTCCGATGATCGCGCCTTAAAAGGTTCGACGCCGCACGCGCCCAACAGCTGCCACCTCGTTGCTATCCCTCCTTCTCTTTTCTCCTCTCCTCTCTCCTTTCTTCCTCTTCTCTCTCTCTCTCTCTCTCTCTCTCTCTCTCTCTCTCTCTCTCTTCTTATTTGCTTACTACTTTGACTTTCTTCTTCTTCTTCTTCTTCTTCTTCTTGTCTACCATTTTCTCTTTCTGTTCCTCGTGTCCTGTATATGTATGTACGTACCGACGGCCAGCACCGATTCACATAGAGACCACGTACACAGCCTGCTGGGCTACTCGGATGGTGGATGGATGTTTGGCTCCTCTCTCTCTCTCTCTCTCTCTCTCTCTCTCTCTCTCTCTCTCTCTCTCTCTCTCTCTCTCTCTCTCTCCCCGAGTCCGCGGGTCCGCCAGTTGTACTGGGTTACCCAGAGTCAGCCCTCCGGATCCTGGCACAGCCGCGGTGTCGCGTTTCAAGCGAACGCACCGCCTCAGCACGCACTACCTATGTCGGCCGTGGATACGATTTCCTGCCCGGTAGGATCATCGGTTATCGTACCGGAGGATTTTTTGGAAAAATATATGTATACACAATGCCCGATGATCGTTTCGAGAAAGGAAAGGAGAGAGTGCAAAAGAATAATAGAGCAGTCGTTGACTCGTGTGTTAAGAATTTTTTTATTGTTGGTGGCCAGGGGGGAGGGGGCGGGGGTGGTAATTGCGAAAATTCTCGTGAAACCGATGAAGAGGAACGGTCCAGACTCGGTGCTTCGTCGCGCGTGGCGAGGATCAATTAAAGGAGTCAGGAATAAGTTTGAGAAGACGTGGGAATTTTTTTTTGTTTTTCTTCGTTGCTACAGCTCCTTCGATCAGCCTTCTCGTTATCTCACTCATCGGGCGATGCGCTTCTCAGTTTCAGATTACAGCCTCCGGTCTGTATCCACGCGCGCGGAAAGATACAATTAAGGACCCCGACACTCGACTTGCGAAACTTACCGGATGGTCGTACCGTTGTTTGCTTGTTATGGTTCTCCAGTTCTTCTTGGTACCTGGTACCCGTTACCAGTTTTTTTTTTTTTTTTTTTTTTTCTTTTGGCAACTGATTGATACGATTTTACGTGATTTTGGAGAAATCCTTAATTATCGCGTCTCATCGATTTATCCCGGTACCGCACGAGGTTAAATATTGCTTTTGGGCTGCACGATGAAGTTTGCCTTGTTTGGGTCCGATGAGGTTGCTTCGTGCGACGGTCGTATCGGCACTGCGAGCGGCACCTTTGGATTTACCTGAAATTGTTATTATTCTGAAAATTGACGAATCTCAAGTAAAATACGTCTGATGGAGGTATCCTTAGTCACGTGGAATCGAGTGACGAGGACTCTCGTTGGGCTGTCGATGTGAAAGCAAGGAAGCAACGGCGGTGAAGCGGCGAAGCGGTGAACCACCCCACACGTGGCCCAGCAGCGCGAGTGCGGGACATGTGTTTTCCAGCCTCCTACCGAGATTTCTCCACGGGATAACGGCTGAGCACGCCCCACGTGCGACCCGATGCTGATACTACACAATGTGGAAGCGCGCGTCTTCCTCTTGAGGAAGTCTGGACACGCTCGATCCTTGAGAGAGAAAGAGAGAGAGAGAGAGAGAGAGAGAGAGAGACGAACCGGAAGGGAAGCTCCCCGTTTAGACGGGAAGTCGAAAGGGTATGCCGGAGCTTGGAGCCTCAGTCGATTCTTGCCTGGTGCCATTTTGTAGTGGATTAAGAGAAAAAGAAAAAGAAATGATCACTCAGTCGACCCAGTGTCGACCTCAAAATACCCATCTGCCAATCTTTCCAAGAGCGACTTAACTGGACTTAACTTTGAGATCCTCGGATGAACTTTTGACATCTTGAACCTCGAGCAAGATCAGTAATTGAAGATCCTGGTCGGCGATTAATCGATTGCTGCAGGCAGCCTGGACTAGGAGAGCCTGGCTCTACCTGCAAGCACCGTGTGCAGCTTGCCTCCCGAAGATGATTGATAAGCAGCCTAGTATGACCGTTCGCGGGTGCTGGTGATGATGAGGACGGCGAGGGGGCAGGTGACGCAGGAGGAAGGTTCAAGGCACACGTCATTTAACTTGAAGCACGTGCTCTGGTTTCTGGCGGCTGCTCCTGCTCAGCCTCAGCCTTCGCTACTCCGACTCGGGCCTGCTGCTGGTTAAAATTAGCATCGAAGCTTTGACTTCGCCGTGTCATAGGACAAAGAATATGGCGGCGGCCGCCGCCGCCGCCGCCGCCGCTCTGATCTTCAATGTGTTTCTCTGAGTAAGCGAATTGGACTTTTTTTTTTCTTCGGTTGCTCACCATGTGCTTTGTACCCTCCTAGACGGCGTTGTCCTGGCTGATCTGGTACCTGGTGGCCCCTGAATTACCGCTGAGATTGATATGTTCCCCGGAGCTGGGAGAAAGAGGCTGGCGAGCCGAGGAGGAGGATGCCGGGTCTACCGATGATGCTAGAATTAGGCGGGTATCACACCGCGAGGAATGTTCCTATACTGCATCGAAAGATTCCTTCTGGCTGCACTGTCTATACGCGATCCAGAGGCTGGAACTCTCTTCTCTTCTCTTGTCTTCACGTGGATGAAGTCGCGGAGCCGTTTCGACGCGATGGACCAATCGGACGTTTTCACGACGAAATACGAAGCTCATCGTGGAAACGGGGGTTGCGGCCAGTCACGCGACACGTGGGATATGCGCTCTTGGGGATGTTAGCCCTCCTGGACCGTGTAGGAGAAACGCGGCACGCAGCCGGCTGTGCCCGTCAGCTGCCGACAGATTTATCGAGTGGCACGTGCCGATCCGGAGCAATGCCGCTTCACTTCGGTCTTTTTCCTTACGGCGCTTCGCGTTTTAAAAAAACGGCACGACCCTTCGCGCCACTTGCACCGCACTTCACGCTGGATCCTGTGTATACTTTAATTTACGTACGCACTGCTGATGCTGCTTCGTACCTTTGTAATCTCTCTTGAGATGTTCCTTAAAGAAATTTCGTGAAGGAAAAACGAAAAATTTCCTTGTAAACTCTCAGATCAGTCGGTTCATGGAAACAAAGTCGTCGAGCTCGTCTTGTATATTATTTCGTTAATGGATGAATATGAGCAATTGCTGCGTATTATATTTGAGATAAATGGTCATAAGACGGGATGCTCGTAGCAGCCAGTCTTTGATGTTTAAGGTAGAAATTTTCAATATGACGTACTCCCAGAATGGCGATACGTTTCATATTTGAAATTGCGAAAATATTTAATGGCTCTTCTTTCTTTTTTTTTTCTTTTTTTTGGTATCCTAATCTGACAGGTACTTCTTATCGATGGCGTGGAGGCAAAGAGACTCGTGATTTATTATTTTGATAAATGGCAGGAATTTCGCAATCTTACGACTCGTTAGCTTTTGGCGTGAAAGACGTTTTCGGGGTGCATTGATTTGATTAACGAGTAGGAATCTACTATATCGACACTGTCGACTCGGAAGGAATTCGGAAGACGTCCTTCTGCATAACCAGATTCAATTTAGGTCGGATACTAATAGTAAATTTCACACGATGGGGCGGATCTCTTGTAATTCGATAGATCTCTTATACGGCGCGCAGTCTAGGATTCTGTTATACAATGTGACTTGTCAAGTACTTCCTTTCGCGCTTAGATTTAATTACGACTAATCCGGGTACTGAATTACACAAATTTCATTGCATCAAATTCCGTTTTCCTCTTACCTCGATGTTCATTATTAAAATGCGACGGACGGATGCTGTCGGTTTAATGCATTCTCATATACACTGTCAAATCTGACAGGTACGAGACCTCTAGGATCTCCAGGAAATAAATTGACATTCCTGGTAACGATTATTCAACTGACTTGAAATCAGGTTATCCGATGATTAATGCAGTTTTCGTTCTATTTCTGAATTATTCGAGGAAACTGGATTATTGACGAAATCACTTGGCATTCTTATATTGGAAAAAAAAAAACAGTTCTAATCAAAATTATGCACATGTCAATCATAAAGTGTCAATTTATATATATTTTTGGTACCATGTCCCGTGTCATTGGGAAACTCGTGTACTTTTGCAATTTGACCTCCGACCTGGTCATCGTCACCAGAAAAGAAGCAACGTAGAGACAAGTAATACTTGGAGCCATCGAGCTGAGCTCTTCCGTAGGTTACAGCAAGTGGATAGAAAGAAAGTGTTAGAAAGTAGAATAGGGCATAGAAGAGTGTGATGTAGCGAGAGAATAAGAGAATTGTAAAATTCAGTGGCGAATAGGTTATAAAGCCAGACGAGAGTCCAGGTTGGTCTTGTATCGATGGTACAAAGAGAGCAAGAGAGAGAGAGAGAGAGAGAAGGCAAATAAGTAACGAAGAAAGAAGAAGAAGAAGAAGAAGAGGAAGAGCAAATTCTCGTTCGTAAATCCAAAGTCACGTTATAGAGTCTGGAGGCTGGATGGCGTCGCGACGTCGTGCCGTTAGTCGAGAGCGGCCATCATCGTCATCGGGCGTCTCGGGGGTGATGTGTCAGTTAGGTTAGTCAAGTGGGTAGGGTACTAGGTAGCAGAGCCTGGGTGTATAGCTTAGATTCTCCCAAGGAGGTATAGGCTCTCCGGCTATATCGGTGGTATTTTGGTTTTGGCTTGGCTCGGCCCGTGCAGTTCTGGGAGTGAAGTTCTAAAAACAGCAGAGGTAAGTCCTACCAGCAGCTCGCAGCCTTTAGCATAGCCTAAGAGCCTCCGTCGGTCCGTCGGTCCGTCGGTCCGTCGGTCCGTTCGTTCTTTCGTTTCACTCTGTTCCCTCTGACTGTGTATCTCGCTCTCCCTTCGACTTCTTGACTTACTCGTATGTCGGTCCTCCTCTTCTTATAATACACCCTACACACCGCCGAACCACCTCCGACGCTGGTGCTGATGCTGCTGCCTGCCTGCTGCTGCTGCTGCTGCTGCTGCTGCTGCTGCTACAGCTACTGCCGCTACGCACCCCGATTTATTTCTTCACACCGAAATTATTTTTGGTATCTTTTCCTCGGTTTGTTAATACTTACATGCTAAAATTGTAACCCCGCGCAACGTGTGCCTCGCTCCCAAAACGTTTTACAATCAAAGGCCCGCTTAGTTGGTTTGGCGCGCGCAGTCCATGCACCTCGGCGCCGCCTTTCGATTTTTAATGAGTCTCTCGTATTAACCGGCGACGACTTTTCGTTTCGCACGCCTGCAACCTCGTCCTTCGAGTCTCTTTTGTCCTGTCGCTAAGTAGTCCCTTGGCCGTTATACGCACGTAACGTCGGTTCAGATCGGGTCGCCCTTATCGTACGGCCCTGACCGTCCCCGTTCGATTTTATACTCCATCGAGGAGGAGTGATATATCCTTTTTTAGTTTCTTTATTCGTTTTTTGCCTTTTTACTTCTCGGTCGATTCGCGATTGAGAACGTCTTACGCTTCTCAGTGAGAACACACGGATTTTATTATTATTATTATTAATCGTACCATGGATACGCGACCACGTCCCATGTAAGTCTCACGGAGGATGAAATTCAGTGCTTGGTTCTCTGACATTATTATCCGACGAATTTTCGCTCGTTTGACGTTTTCTAGGAAAATGGGTATTTTGTTATGACGGGACTCCGGGGGGGTCTTGTTGGGGCGGAGGAGGGCGGCGGGAGGGGGGGTGGGTCGAAACGGAAAGCCTAGCCTCCTAGCCAAAGTGTTTAAGAGCAGTGTCAACCGATAAAGTGTCTCGTATCATTGACAATGTCACTTCGTATAGTTTCGGTTCTTTCGTAACCAACAAACGTATCGTTGCGCTCGTAAGCGAAATCTACTCTACGACGTCCAAAATGCCATCTTCAGTTATGTCGGCTGTCTGCTTGTATCCTCTGAAATTAGTCTCAAGTTCTGGACAGTAATTCCGTTCTCACGTCAATCGATATCGACACGGCTCGATATACGTTGCACTCGACGACAACGTCACGGCAGTCGACCTACGATTTAAGGACAACAGTGGATTGTTCGCTCGAGTCTCTTCCGAAGGGTCCGCGTGTGCTTATCGACGCCCTTTTATCTCTGTCGTTCGTTATTTTTATTAATCGCTTCGCGACCAACTTCACGGCGTCGCGTCTCCCCTTGTCATCCGCCTGCTCCTTCGGACTCCTCGAGTGGATGGAAAAGCGGCTGAAAACTTTCGACCGAGTCTTGGACGCTCGCGCGATTTCGTTCGTTCGTTTGGCAATCGGGGTTTGGTTGGGTCATCGGACGCCATACTTATTTCTCTCCCCTTGCGTCGCCCCACACCCCCCCGCCCCCTCCCGCCCCTCCTGTCTGTCGGGCGGTCAAGCTATTGCCAAATGGGACTGATATGCAAAGTATCGTGGCGTCCTCTTAGATGTTATCTTGGCGGGGGGGGGAAACATTAGTCGTGTCCGTTCCTTGATTTCAAGGATTATCGTTTAACCTCGCAGTTCCTAATTACTCGTTTACCGCTCGACTGACAATGAAACTCCCTGTAGATCGAGGGTCCCTGTAGCAACTTATTTTGGCTTTGGGCTACGCGTCGTCGCGTTCCTCGATGGAAAGTTCACATTTTCTACAGTTATAATTGTGTTTGCATGCGTGGGACTTATCGGGCATCCGATCTGGGGCTGTAAAATGAATTTTGATTCGAAACGACAAGTTAACAGGACAGCACGACATGTCGCCACAATTCGAGGCCTTCGGGAGGGATCTGTCGAGATTGGTTTGGACTTGTTGCGCGTTCGCAAAGTCCACCAGATTTGGCGGATTTCCAGTAGACTTTGATTGACGCGGGATTTACTACTTTCGAAAATATATATTTTGGGGGGGGAGGGAGGGGGGGAGGTATTCAAATTTCCATTTTTCGGTTTCGTGATTTTGGAATTTCGTTTGGGCTTTTAGCAGGATATTTTTTTTTGGTAGAGTGACTTTTTTCGGAAGGTGTTTCTTTTTTGTGATTTTTTTTTGTCTACCTTTGAGGCAGCCACTGTGTCTTCCTGGTAAGAGCGCGTTTGACTCGCGTCCTTTAACGTTTATTTTTTGGATTTTCTCGAAAATCTCGTGCGTCAAACTTACTTTCGTTGACTTTCACAATGGACGCTCTTGGCGTTTCTATCGTGTTATGGAAATACGCTGCCCGCGGAAATATTCTTTTGTTTCGTTTAATCTCGTTCCCGACATTTATTAAAGCCCCGTCGTTTCCCTTTTTGCGAATTCGCCGCTGAGTTTCCCTTGGCCAATGGGAACGCGAGCGCGGCTCGAGGTGGCGTGTTGTTTCTATAAAAGTGACGTCACCTCCGGCACTGTACACTATACAGTCCCTTTTTCTTGATTTCGTGCCAACTGCGCAAAACGCGTATTCCTCGGCGGTGCGTGGCGCAGTTGTAGTCGCGACTCTCGTGTCTCGCTTTTTGGGATGCCTTTTAGAGTTGCCTATACATACGTGCTGGATACACTGTACAGGTCGATTCAGCTTCGAAGATCCTAAAAGTTATTTCCGTGCTTTGTCTAGTATGCGTTGAAGAAAATAATACTTTAATTTTCGAAAAGAAAATAACTCTCTCTTGTGTTTCAGCGAAATACCGAATTTTTTTCTTTAATCGGAACATCCACTTTAATGCTGACGTTTAATTACATGGCTTTGAAATACCTTTGGTAGCTCGAATTTCAAGTACCAATTTTTTTATTTTTTTTTCAAAAAAAATTTATCTTTATTAGATTTTTACTATCGAATGGATTCGAGCCGTCTGAGTGGATTCGCGAAAATGTAATAAAAAATTCGAACACGTAGAGATCGACGAAGTATTTGTTTAACGAGAGAAAATTTGATTTATAACAATAACTCATGTGCATTGTTTTCTTACGTCTATTCTCGTACCTGACCTCCTTCGCTAGCGCATTAAATTCTTCACCTCGTAATTATATGCAATTTTCTGTATACGTAACGAGGTGCAACGATTAATCGAGGAGGAAGTTAAGAAACAGGAAAATAATACGAATATGAGAGAAATAATTTACAAAGATTGAGTCACGTGGTTCGTTCGTATGGAAAATTTGTGTTGCAAAAGAATTTTATTTATTTATTTTTTATATATATATATATATATATAAGACACGTGATTTAATCAGGCCTCGATCTTTCTTCGTGTGTCGCAGGCTGATTCGACCAATCCGATTGAGTCACAGTCGAGCAGTCGAACAGTCGAACAGTCGAACAGTCGAAAAACGGCACAGAAGCGCTCGGGAACGACGCTCCTTGCTCCTTAGGTCGGAAGGCCAGATTGAGCGGATATCCGGTGCGTCGGCAGACGCCGCAGCTTCTCTCGGCATTGGTACAGCCAGCAGCCAGCAGCCAGCAGCCAGCAGCCAGCAGCC
>JARQSV010000140.1:192204-207132 GCA_030142285.1 Calameuta idolon
CAGCCAGCAGCCAGCAGCCAGCAGCCAGCAGCCAGCAGCCCTTCGTTCGGTGTAGCTTCCTACTTTTTAACACTAGCGTTTCTGTCCTTTCCTTAGGAATAGGAGGTTTGGCCACCACCTGGTATTTTCTTTTGCTCCTTCGCCCCCTCCTACGTTTAAGGCCCTTCTCTTGTTTTATAGGGCCCAAAGACTGGTCCGGACTTACTTAAATATCCTCAGATCGTTTTCGATCGATTTAACTGGATTCTCTAGGTTTTTTTTTTTTTTTTTTAATATATATTCTCGAGGATCCTAAAATAAGGACGAATGTTCGGCATTACCTGGTAGAGGGGATTTAATCGGACTGGGATTTTTTATTGAAATTTTTTCTTCTACGGATTTTTCTTCTTCCAGCGACCGGGTTACGTCGCCGGATTTAGACAATTTTCCGATATTTATTCTCGATGTATCTTTCGGATGTCTGACGTTTCTTTTATTTCATTATTTCATTCGGATATTTCGAGACGCGTTTGGTACTTCAGGTCACGAGGTCAACCTGGAATTATCCAATAATTAGGATGGACTTTTAGCAGGTTATGTTTGAAAATTTAATGACTCCGGTCCCGGCTCCGGTGCACTAGCCTATGGCCAACGTAGTTTCGTGTCTTTCTCGAATTCATCGATTGGATAAGCTCTGCGAGTTTATTTGCGATTTATCTCCAATTTCTAAGGTTTTTTTTTTAAAACCTTCATTCGGGAACGTTATTTCGTTTTCTTTTTGAAAATTCAACTTTTGCTTTTTACATTTCTAGGAAAGATATTGATTGCTCCGCGTCAGCGGAATTTTCGTTTAATTATTTGACTCGATCAAATGCTGAATAAATACGTGAGTCGAATCGTCGAGGAAAAGTCACTTTTTTTTTTCAATCGAAAAAAAATTGTTTGTTTATTTCTCTGCTACGTACACTTGTTGATATATTTTATTAAATTTCGTCGATGCTCCAGTTTTTTTTTTCAAAAAAAAAATTTTGACCAACAATACATTTTCAGTTACTTCCACGTCTCTCGGGACATTTTTTGACGTCTTTCAATGGTATTCGTCAAATTTTTCTCCTATCACCTGATCGTCGACTCGACTGCCACCTGATAAAGGGAGACGAATCTTCACTGTAATCCGTCATCAGTGTAAATTGCAGTTTTGAAAAAAAAAAAAAGATTTTGAGAAATGAAATTTTAAAAATGCCAAACATCATTATCGTGTCATTCTTTGGTACGTTTATCGGGGGAATTTTTTTCTCCATATTTCTTATCATATTTTATTTTTTTTTTCTTCTCAACGTGATTCTTTATTGTCTTTTCTTTTTGTATGTCTTATCGCTCCGTGAACGCAGACACTTTGGAATTCCGTATTACTCGCGTATGCGGCTGTTATGAATTTTCGAAAAAAAAAAAAATTTCAAATTCTTCCCTCCGTCGAGTATTTGAAATCTGAATCTTTTCCTCTTCCCAGTTATCCTGCCGATAACACGCGACAAGTTTATTTCCCAGGATTGAACGATTCGAACGTAAAAATATTTATTGATCCTTCGATAAAAAATTTATTTCGCTCTCACCTGAGACCGTAGAATTTTTTTAGCTCTCTAAGCCACGAACGTATGTATTTATTTGTTAATAAAAAAAAAAACAGTAAAATTATACAGGTCAATCTTCAAAGACGAGATAACAGTCACGCAATTCAGTTAGTCTAATTAAATGAAATCCATTCGCACGTTGCCTGGTACAAATCTTCGCTGTTGCTTATGCGAATAAGTGTACTTACACATTTTGCAAATTTTTTTTTCTCGCAAATAAATAAAATTTCGTAATCATCGCAAACTTTGGCATGAGCTTCGTCGTATCTGTTTTATAAGGGATGAAGAAAAATGTCCGATCGTCAAGGTCCTCGATTTGCTCGTGATTGACGTTAATTTGAATTGGATGGAAATTTCATAAATTCGGCAAATATCGATACAGTGAACTGCACTTAACGGTCTCCTGAAAATTTGAATACACAGCGTTCTATTTACCAAATGGATATCTCCGAGCGAGCGACGTTCGAATATTTGCCGTTCTAATTGATTAATGGATAAATGGCTTCGGTATTTCCACCGAAACCGTATCGACAGTTCAAGAACTGACTTATGGCAAATACAAATTGATTGCCCGAATCGAAAATCATCTATAAGCTAATAATTCAGCGATCGGCACATGCCACTGAGCTTGAAGTGTGTATTTTGAATTTTCAAAAATTCGGGAATAACGAAATATTCAATTTTCGCCTAATTAAAGAAATTTCATGCGATCGTTTAAATTTATCACTTATAATATATATGTGTATATATATATATATATATAAAATTAGACCACCTGCGTAAACGCGTATCAGCATCTCGTTGCCAGATACGACTTCATTATACATGGATCGTTAGGGCTACAGACGTAATTAAAAGCTGTGCTAATTACAGTCAGATTGATACGAAGACGCGTCGCCGTACGTTGATAACGATGAAGATGAAGATACGAGAGCGTAGTGTATAAGAGGAAAGTGATGGGGAAAAAAATAATAAAAAGGTAAACAATAAGAAAAGGAAGAGGAAAGAAAATGCCAAGAAGAGAGAGAGAGAGAGAGAGAGAGAGAGAGAGAGAGAGAGAGAAAGAGATAGAGATGGAAAGTAAGATCAAGATACGAGAGGGTGGCGAGGAGCAGCGTCGGAGGAACACAGGGCTGTAAGGACGGCGGCGGCGGCGGCGGCGGCGGTTCGACGGCAGGGGATTAGATAGAGAGAGTGGGCGTAAGGAGCGGCGGGATGGTGAAGAAAGAGAGAGAGAGAGAGAGAGAGAGGTGAAAGCCACGAGAGCGAGCGAGAGAAGGATTACGTTGGGCGGCGCTGAACGACAGCGCCGAGTGTCGCCTTGGCGGTGGCGTTGGCGACGCCGACGTCGACGACGGCGACGACGACGACGACGACGACGACGAAGTCGGTAGCCCCCCCCGTGAGTGGGAAGAGGGTTGCGGAGGTCGTGGTGGGGGGGGACGAGACGGGGAGAGGAGTGGGCAGCGAGAGGAGAGCACGCGCGCTCGAACGAGCCTTCGTTGGATTGGCCAACGGGCGCATGACGTCATTCGCGTTATCGACCAATGAGGACGCCCCTCGGCGACGTTGCTTCAACGAGCAACCAAACTCCAGAACGTGTGGACTGACGGGTACATACGGCTGCCGCCACTCCACTTCCCAATCTTTATTTCAGGCTCGACTGCGAACTCGGGGCGAACTGGTCGAAGCGCGCGCGACCGCCCCGTTTTAACGCCCCGTACACGACGCACGTTGTTTCTAAATTTGAATTGGACGACGAACACGGACCGAGTAGTGCCCCGCGACGCCACCGTCGCCACCGCCGCAACCGCCACTCGCATGTGAAAAGTATTTTAAGAAAGACGCTCGCAGTGTGCATCTAGTCAACACATCTAGTCCCGTACCGCGATACGATACCTAATAATAATTTCGTACTCGTATTATTAACCCGATCCTATAAATATACGGGCGTTCGCCGGCTGTCGAAGCTCGGGAAGAACTTCCGACCGGAAAGGAAGCAATTTTTTCGAATCGTCCGTGCGCGCGAGGGACGCCAATCGCCAGCCCCCAACGAGAGAAGGAAACTTTGGATAACGATCGGAGGATCTACGTGGGAAGAGGAGGAGGATCTTCCCGGCGACGTCGTCTACGAGGAGAGAAGGAGCTTCGCGGATCGACTCCAGGAAGAGCAACGGATAATCGAAAGCGCGAAGGAGTCCGTTGCTGCGATCTATTACGATTGCGTAACCAGCCAAAGTTTTTCGTCCGATCTCGAGCAGCGTCAACCCTCAACAGCTGGGAGGTCAAACCGGTCGGAGGGCGAGGGGACGCGGACCATCGATCCTTCTTTCCTTCGTCTCTGGAGAACGGACACCGTGGTGCCAAACTTTTAAACCGTTTCCGCTTTCCGGCTACGTAGCCCTTTGTGTGCAGTGTCTTTTTTTTCTTGGTGATCATGTCGGCATTCGTGCCTTCCCGTTGCGGCCGTCGCACCGCCTAAACGTAACCAAGCGGAATTAACCTGTGCGCGACTCTCTGTCTCTCTGGTGATTCGTTATCGTGCGTCCTCGGCGACCCTCTTGAGGGGGCGGCGGGAGGTCACGTCCTGTCATCGAATGACCTTACGCACGCGACACGCGCCTCACTGTGCTTCGGAATACGCGCTGCTATGACCACCCTCTGATTTCCTCAAGTGCCCTGGAATTGGTGAGTTTTTCATAGGGACCGTCATTAGGGGACGAGATTTTCAATTTTCTTTTGCCGTGTCGTCGGGACCGGACGTCGCGACGTCGTTCCGTCGCCGCCACGTTACACGAGCGTCTTTCAACTCTCTCGTCTCTCTGATCTCTTCTTTCTCGTAGCTTGTCCTCCTCTTCTTTTCGTCTCGCTACCAGACTCGCCGGACCGTTCTTGGAACTGGTCCAGATGAGCGGAAGATCTCGGATCATCCCTGCCCCAGTACGTTTCGCGCCTTTATCCTCAAACTCCCTCATAATTTAATAAGTCTTTTTTTTTTCTTTTTTTTTCTTCTTTATCACCCACAATGCATCGCTGCGTTCTTTGATCATTCTGACCTAATAGCTTTATACTCTTTGAATCTTCCAATTATCCGTGATGCTGCGGCTCCGTTTCAATCGCCAAACACGCGCGGATAGTTCATCTCCATTAGTCTGTCAATATTTCTCACAAGGTCTCAAGGCGGATTCTAAACGCACTAAAGGCTACTGATTCTTTTCTGAAGCTTATCTGCTATCGCTCTCTCACTCTCACTCACAGCATCCATCTGGATTCTTATTCATCCTCGTTCCTCTTCTTGGCTATTCAATGCGTGGCCTTCGCCGCGACGTCACTCAAAGATTCATTCGTTCCTGAGAAAAGGCGATCAAGGCGCGATGTGTGCAGGTCAGTGCGCTGCTTGGTCGCTGACCCTCATTCGATGTCGCACTCTTGTATAATAGACCAAATTCGATCGCATGGACTGCTGCTCGCTCTCCCCTCTCTCTCTCTCTCTCACACACTCTCTCTCTCCACCCCCTCGCTCTCGACAATTTCCCTGCGAATCAATTTCGACCCAATAATAAACCCTCGATAAACGCGCTTTCAGTCGATAAGGCTGTTGCTCTTGTAAATTCCGAACCCGGAATTTCGGCCAACGTAAAGACAGGCGAAAGCAACGTTACCATGAAAACTCGTCTTTCCTCCATTGTCTTTCTATGACGTGTACTATCGTCGCTATTCTCTTTATAGGCATAAGAAAAATACATCGCGAACGATATGCAGCGCTCGTACAAATGCACACACGTTGCGTTCACGACATTTGGATAAATAATTCGATCCTCCGCCTCATTAGTACCGATAACGATATCCAACGAAATCACGAGAAATTTGTGTCTGGCGATTGTACGAAAAAAAAAAAAAATGTTAATTTTCAAAAACAGCGAAAGTCACTGAAGTATGTAAATTTTTTTTTTTTGAAATAAAAAAAGAAGCCAAAAATTCTGTCTCCTCGCTGCGTGTCTTTTGTCGTTCGCGGCGTTACAAGACATGTACCTATTACGCATAGCAAACCGAATGAGAATCACTGTGCACGATCACACGGTCGTGTTTGCTGTCGACATTATACGGTCATTTAACATCTATTAAGACTAGTCTCTGGCGACCTCGATAAAGTCCCCATAATTGGGAATAAATAATATTTCGGAGGAAGCACTGGCGAGAGGAGGACTGGCATCTCGGCTGAAAATGGGAGTCAGGTGCGTCGGCGCGATCGTGCGTACGAGAAGTACGAGAAGTACGGATAGATAGACACGCGTAAGTGCGTCCTTTCGTGAAGAAAAAGACGCGCAGCGTCCCGTGTGTGTCTCTCGTAATATTGACACGATGTGCACACGCCTCGTGTATATTTGCTCTGCCTACTCGCGCGCGCACCAGACGCGCCGACGGGGCCGGGAATCGTTACCTCCGTCGCGTCGGTAACGCAGTTTGCCGCGTTACCGACGATCGTTTTCTCTCCGCGACCCACGAGCATCGAGAATTCCTCAATTTTCGACAATCCCGTCCAATCGATTCTTCATTCGCTGCGTGAGTCAAATTCCCGTTCGAGTCTCTGTGCGTCCAAGGAACATATTATCGAAACCAATGATATCGATCGTTGAAACGAGTAAATTCGATATTCAATAACTTATCGACTGTGGTATCTCATATTTTCTTGTGGAAAATTTAATTCATCCGCTTCGCCAGTTTAGTAACGTAATTTCTCTTGGATCGTGCGTGTCTGCTTTTCTTCTTTCTCCGAGCGAGAAGCCTCTCGTGCCGAAACCTCGTTTTCTTCTTCCACGATACTTCAACCATTGATCAATTAACGTTATCTCTCGTGGAAGTCGTAAAGAGGGAATTGATACTCGCGAGATCAAGAAAAGCCTCTTTTAGTATCTTTTTCGGATACTCGCTCGTTGGTTGAATCTACATTATTTTTAGTCGAGTATATTTTCACGTTGGATTTCGAATTTGTCCCGCCTTTTTTTTTTTAAATTATTTTCATTGATTCGATTCTTTTTTTTTTTTAATATATTTTTCACTGGGACACAATCCTCCTATTTATCCGATAGAATCGGCTCGATTTCGTTTCTTGCGGATGGTTACGAGTCACGAGAATGAATTTAATTGTCTGTGACGCTCGCGCGCTGCCATTCATAAGATCTATTGGCCCGCGATTAGCAGCAAGTATTCGCTTCTCGATTAATTCTCCCGAAGTATCGCACAGTGGCTTTGTGGCAGAACTGTTAGCGAAAGAGAAAAATAATCCTGTGCAGTGCAAATGAGAATTTGCCTTGTCGAATAAATTTATAGATAACGTATCGATATATCCTCAGGAAAGACCAGTCGGAGCGATATAAAAATTTCGTCTTCGTAAATGAGATACAATTTTTTTTGTTCTATTTTCAAGTAATCCGTAACACACTTTTAAACGGTCAACAATGCCGTGTTACGTAAAACTATATTTTTAGTCTTTAACCAATGACCTCATTTCCTCCTCTCATTGTTGCAGTGTTTTTAACATTCCATCAAGATCATCGAAAGAGTGTTCCTGGGTTACGAATATACTTCAACAATGGGTCGCAAGAAGATACAGATCTCTCGTATCACGGACGAACGAAATCGTCAGGTAAGAAGCTTCGAAGGTCGATAACGGCGATAACGACGATACCGACTCTAATGGGTTTACCGACGAAAAGAAATTTGTAGAAAACTTAATCGATTAGAATATTACAATTATTGGTAAATCATTAACGAGTTTCCGGAACGCTCATTTTGGTCGGATCGATCGCGAAGGATCGTCTTTTCCCTCGATCACGCTCGATCCTCCGATCAGGCCGATTTGTTCAGTGGTTGAGAATCAGGGTCACTCATAGACTTTCTGTCTGTCGCAGGTGACGTTCAACAAGAGGAAGTTCGGCGTGATGAAGAAGGCTTACGAGTTGTCTGTATTGTGCGACTGCGAGATCGCGCTCATCATCTTCAGTTCGAGCAACAAGCTGTACCAGTACGCGAGTACCGACATGGACAAGGTCCTCCTCAAGTACACCGAGTACAACGAGCCCCACGAGTCCCTCACCAACAAGAATATTATCGAGGTGAGTCCATTTATCTTTGTCAGGTTCTCTTGGGTCCGAGAAATATCCTGGTTAAGCTCGGCATTACAGATTTTATTTTTTTAAAGATAAATAACCTGCAAGCATCTTGCATCTTTCACGTACGGTAGATTTGGCTCTTAACTACCCGATATCCGAACTCTGGAGCCTTTTCTTGGCCAGAACAAAATTGAGACTTGGATCATCAGGATATTTCTCTGTCGCAGGAAATCAATTAGAGAGAACAGCCTGTTGGCCCGTGAGAATTTAGCGTGGATGGGTCGCGAAGATTGTCTCTTTCTTTTTGTCAAAGTACTTTATCTACGGATAAGGGTAGATACCGTGTGTTGGAATTTGATGTGCATGTGAAGGTTGAGTGCCCTCGGGCGGTGTGGTCACGTGAACCTGTCTGCTGACACTTGCAGGCGCTCAACAAGAAGGAGCATAAGGGTGCCATGTCCCCGGAGAGTCCGGAGCCGGACGCAAGCGAATACAATCTCACCCCGCGGACCGAGGCTAAATACACGAAGATCGACGAGGAGTTTCAAATGATGATGCAGAGGAATCAGCACAACGGCACCAGGGTAGATATTTAAGTTCATTTTTAAGCTAGAGTTACCTTTGCTCTCTTAAGAGAGAGAGAGAGAAAAAAAATTGATACATTTTTATATATAATTTTATCAATTTCGTCAGTTCTTTTGTTTCGATAACGCAGTATCCTAATCAATGTTATTCTCTTTTTAATTGAATTAGGGAATGGGCCAATCGAATTACACGCTGCCCGTATCCGTTCCTGTAAACAGTTATGGGGAATCTCTATTGGGTTCTAGTCCTCAAATGGCGCACACCAGCATCTCTCCCCGACCGTCGTCATCTGAAACTGATTCAGGTAATCTTTGCAATGCACGTACCAATTCCATTCGTACAATAACAATATTTCCTCCTCGACGATTCTCATTATGTAAATAAATGTTAATCGCTTATATGTAAAACGTGTCGTTGGCAGATCTACCTTTGTATTGTTTCAAGTCTGCGGTATTAAATTTCATACATATATCTATATATATATACATATAAATTAATTTGAACATCTACATGACTACCGTAGTACAGTCTCTTTCAAGAACGCGCTCGCACGTTAGAATCCCCCACGGGAGTCCTTATGAAAAAAAAAAAAAAAAGTTACAGTAAATTTCATTAATTGATTACGTCCTTTCCGAGGATAGCGATTGCCTTATCAATTAATGAATTAATTAAAGAATGCTCCGTCGAATGACTCAAGATAACATCGCACGAGGTTGAAAATCAAAACTCCCGATAAGAATCTCTCGAAAGTTCAGGAATGAGGATTTAATTTGATCTCAGGATGAAACTGTTAATCGGTAGGATTACCGATAAGTAAAATTTGACTTTTTCTCAACAGTGTACCCATCGGGAGCGATGCTGGAGATGAGCAACGGATACCCGCCGTCGGCATCGCCACTTGGCGGTTCCCCGAGTCCTGGACCTTCGCCGGCATTGGGAGTCGGCGGCGGAGGTGGAAGCAAAGGAGGGAATCCGTCGAGACACTCGCCACAACCTCCGCCACCTCCTCATCCGCACAGAGCTAACCTGCGGGTCGTGATACCCGCCCCCCTCACACAGCCGCTGTCCGAGGACAACAATTACGATGTAAATATTTATGCGGCTGTCGCGTCCTGCTGGCTCAGGATCGCGACGAGGATCCCGACCAGGAGGCCGTCAGGCTGCTCCGGGTCCGATTGATTCGATTAACGATTAAAGATTGACGTCTCGTTCCAGAGCGGCCATTCGCAATCCGCACTAAACACACCGGTAGTGGCGTTACAAACGCCGTCTGTCCCAGCTGGCTATTCTAGTTTCGGGCCCACGGATTACTCGTCGGACCTCAGCAGTCTCGCGTGGTCTCATCAGAGGTACGTTGATGACTTATCAATGTATTCGGCAGCCACCATGTCCGGCATCAGGTAAATCATATTTCATAGTTATCGTTATAGAGAAGAGCTGGGTCGGTTCGGTCGGTAACTGTAGATTTGGAGTGACTGCTGGTCCAGATTTCGCAAAAGGAATTTCTTACTGGACCTTTCTGGAATAACGATCGAACGAAAATATTTAGTGGATCTTTAGGTACCACATAGGCTGAACCGATCCAGCTTTCTTCTATAGCTTCACTTAACCTGCCATTATATCATGTGCTTCTGTTACTAAACACATTGTCTTCGGTGTGGAACGGATATCAAATAGTTTTGTCCAAGTATAATGTCCACTTGCCTATCGAGTTTGTCCAGTTGCGCCGGAGTCAAATGTATTTTACACAAATAGATTTTTCATGGGAATTGATCCTTTTGGGTAAATGTAATTTTACTGTGTGCGGGCCTTGAAGGTTTTTTTCTTTTTATCGAGGCGACTTAAGGCAGGAACTGATGTGAAACGGACGAAAGTGCGAATGAATGGGAGACAAAAATGAGGGGGAGAGAGTGAGTGGAGGTGGAGCCTTCGCTGTCGTACGAGAGTCGTGGATGCACGTGTGCCAGGCTGTAGCATAAGACAATAGGCGCTGATAAGAGCTTTGTAAAATCCGCCTTGAAAGCTGCGATTCGTTCGAGAGAAACTTTTTGCCATCGCGCACAGCCTCCATATAAAGTCATTGAAAGAGGTCGTTGTCACGACGAGTCTTTGTGGCTCGAGAGGAGACAAAAGATAATTATTAAAATTTACATGAGACTCGAATCAATTATCTCGGAGTTACGATGTCGCTAATGGGAAGTTGAATAAGATTGTCGAACGATCGATCGGATCGTTTGCAAGTGGGTGAACGTCGCGCGACAAACCTCGAGGCTCTAGAAGTAACGAAGATGTACGAGGCCGTTAGAGAGAGAGAGAGAGAGAGAGAGAGAGGGTCAGGAAAGTGGATGGAAGAAAAAAAGGAAAAAAAAGAAATGCACAAAGTACTTTCTCTATTTCAGTGGTCTTCCACACTTAGCTGTATCGAGCAGTACGCCGCCGCCATCGACGTCTCCTCTACCCGTGAAGATAAAGAGCGAACCCATAAGTCCGCCGAGGGATCCTCACGGCGGTGGAGGCGGAAGCGGAGGTGGCGGCTCCAACGGCGGACCAAGCAACTCAGGGAGTCTGCATCACGCGGGGATGAACGTAGTGGGTGCCTCGTCGTCCGGCGGAGGAGCTGGAGGTGCGCCGGTGCCATCTCATCACGTGTCTCACGGCGGTCCACCTCAGAGTCTGAACCTGGTCTCCAGTAGACCAAACAGCAACCCGCCGCCCTCTCACTCCGGCAGCATAACGCCGACGAACATGCCGTCGCCGGGAGGCGGAAGCGTTCCTGACATGCGGAGCAGTCACTCGTCCGGAGGCGCCAACGGGGGCAACAGCTCGGACTACGAGAACGGGCCGCTGATGAAGCGCTCGAGGATCACGGAAGGATGGGCGACTTAATGCCGATCGGCTCGAGCGCTTCTCTCGCGACGCCTCCTCGTTAAACGATTAAGTCCCGTAGTGCTCTCGCGTCCGAGATCCAAGATCGTGCGTCGTCGCAGTCATTGTCATTGTCTACGTCCACGTCCGACAGAGGGGACCGTCGCCTCTTCTGCGTGCTGACGGTAGAGTCGCTGGACGAGCCGGAAAGCGGGTGAAAAGAAAAAAAAAAAAAGAAAAAAGATAATCTGTTTATATTTTGAAACTGACACGGGAAACATTTATCTGATGAATAACATGCGGTGCCATAATGTTGAACCTTTATATATATTATATATGTACGATGGATATATATATATATTTTCATGTATATAATAAGAGGTGTTGTTTGTATATATGTCATTAATCGATGATGATGATGATGATGATGATGATGATGATGGTGTCGCGGTACGCGGTGTTCGGCGTTATACGCTCGATCATCATTTATTCGACGTCTTGGCGTAATTCGCGTTCTCTTGTAAAGCGTAAATTAATGACCGATCACGAAACTTAAGAAAGTGTACCAATATCGAGACTAAAGAGCTTGCGGAAAGTGGGAGAGGGACAAGAAGGGGGGGGGGGGAGGAAGGTCTGCACAAAGTGTGAGGTTTGCGAAAGCCAGAGTCTACTATCACGGTTTGTTGTTGTTCATGGTACAGCAGCCCTTCGACAGCCTAAACCGTTAGGTTCACTTACTCTGACACACTCCTTTACTCAATTTCGAATATCCATACTTCGTTAGGTCTCTTCTTTTCTTATTTTGACTCTTCTTTTTTTTTTTTTCTTTTTGGTCCGCTTGTTTTCCGCATCGACGGTTTGCGCTGTAGGAACTTTTTCTTTTTTTTTTTTTTCTCTAATCGGCTTGGCTTTCATGAGCAAATGATCTAGTCACACGTGGAACGTAATAGTGTCCAGGGCAATAACGACCATTATAAAAATAAAAAAAAAAATTAATTAATTTTATCAGGAAGCCTTAAACTATATTTTATCTTTCGTTAATATCCTAATTTTTATACCGTAGCTACGTCATGGTAATTTAATCGATGCGCTTTTGCAAAAAAAAATTGCAATTAAATCTGTCGCGAGGGGCATTAAAATTATTGTCAAAATTAAACTATCGGTATGGCGGGTGCCGGTGAATACGTTAAAGTATGTTTTTTTTTTTTTTTTAATTAATTAGACGTCTACGCTGTTGTAATTTTTTGTCTTCTTCTTCTTTTCCTTTAATTATCAGTGGATCTTATTAACGGATTTATGGCTCGCCGACGTGCGAAAGGGTCGGCTGCTGTACTAAAAGTATACACGATAATTCTATGTGAACAGGATTCGAAATTAATATATTGAAACATGAAGTAACATTTAGATAGGTAGATAGGCATATACGATATAGTGTTGATTAACAAAGAAAGAAAAAAAAATATATATATACATATAGAATTATACATTTTCCACAAGTATTTTGCACATTTGATATAAAAAAAAAAGTACGAAGGAATAATGATAGATCACTAGGAAAGTTGCAACCCTTGGCGCCTAAAATGCACACAGCGAGTGTTCCCATTCACCAGCGTGAGTCGCCGTCGAGTCGGAAGCGTCGCGACGCCGGCAAAATCCGACCACTCAGAAAATCTAATGTGCGATATGCGCTTAACGTTTTATGACCCAAGTGCAGGTCGAGCTTACAAGATACATCTGATTGATTGAGCGAATGATTAAAAAATCAATTAAACAATGACAATTTTTAATTATAACGACACCAAATTTGTCAACGTGTGCACTTGGGCGGGAACGACGCTGTTCGCTGATAATCATAATGATTTCAATAATTGACCAACGATAACGATAAAAATGTTTTTATCGATTCGATTGGACATGCGTACTTTTGCCGTTATGTCATTGATTGGGCAATTAACTAATTATCAATTTGATTGTCTATAGCTATACGTACGTGCAATGCACTCGGAGTGACTTGCACTGGTGATCGTTGGGACACTCGAAATTTATAATTAACGTATCTTAATATGGAGTACACAGGTATTTGAATTAAATAGTGCCTGGCACCATTCGTGGCCCTCCTATCATACTATTGTAAAAGAGCGTTGGGAAAGGGATGAAAAAGAGAAGAGAAGAGAAAAGAAGAAATTCTTGCATGGTGATCGATGGGACGTTTCGCGAATGACCGTACGTGAAGTTTGATATCAGGAAGTGTAACGCGAATGAGATTGAAGTGTAAAAGAATTTATTGAAACGCGAAAGAAAGAAAAGGAAGGAAAAAAAAGAAGAAACAACACATTTTTAGTCACCGAATATTTATTGCAAATTTTTAAATACGATCACGAAGTGCAATCTCGTAGCCAACACACTTTTTTATTGAAGGGGAAAGAAAGAGAGAGAAAGAAAGAAAAAAAAAGAAGAAGTATAAAGAAATTGTTATTTTTCATAAACGAAGAAGTGAAATTAAATCTATTGAGAAAGAGATATATGCCTCCTATAGTTATTAAAGATTTTCTATCGATACAAAATTTAATATATTTCCATCGACGTCGCGCGGCTGTCACGATGTAACGGGAAAGCGAAAGAAAAGAGTAGCGCTTAGTGTGCCGAGCGATCGTTCCTTTCAATTGTTCTTTGCGGATTCACGTGAAATTTTGACCTGCGCCGACACCAGGGATCATATCGCACGAGCGAAAGCGCGTGTCGCTGATAAGAGCGCATCGGAGCGAGACGTCGATACGACGAATCGCATGGGATCGTTAAGAACAAAGGAACAAATAATTTCCGTTAAAGACGTTTGATCGATTTTTTCATCGCGAAATGTTAATCTGCATTGTACAAAAGTCAGACTCGTGTTCTCGGGACGATCCAATGATGCCGGAAGAGATGCAATATACGTTTGTCGTGGAGAAACATGTGCCGGGCAAAGCGCGCGCGGCGATTGGTCGGATCGCGTTGCGAGAGAGCGCGGGAAAATTTGAAATTCTTCCCGGGCCGTCGGATAAGAGAAAGAAAGAAAAAAACTTAACTCGGTATACTTATATTTTCTTACGGTGCGAACGACGAAGGAGAGACAAAGAAAGAAGGTTTTAGCGCGCGAGAAGCCGATCTGTGCAAATGCGTGCGACGATATTACCGATGTCCGATAACTCATTGACGCTCGTGATCAATTGCGAGATAATAATAACAAGAGCAACAGCAACAGCAACAGCATACTCTACCGTAAAACTAGTAACTCGTACAACTTGCTCGAACTACTCGAAAGGACACTCGACGTCCGTGATCGTTAACGGGGGAAATAATAATAATAATTATCCGCGTAACAGTCACAGAAAGTTATCAGTCGAATTGTTGACGTGGAAAAGATTTAATGATAAAAAGCGACATATCTTAGTACTTTGAATGCAAGTTTTAAATGTGTTATCCGAACCTATTTTATCACGAAACCGTAGGCGTTAGGGAAACGATGTATAGTTAGAATACGATGAAAAAAAAAGAAAATATTACATAGACAATTTGTTGAGTGTATGTAATTTGCACGTACACGCGGTTACGTAAGACACGCGTAAACGCGAGCGCCATTTTTTTTTTTCGCGTACACGTACACATACACGCGAAACAAACTCGTATACATTAATGTATATTTTTAATATGAATTAACGTGTAAGTAAATATGTCCGCAAACTCATAGGTCGGTGTTAACGAGAGAGAGAGAGAGA